>MJUU01042992.1:40240-67718 GCA_002080025.1 Modiolus philippinarum
AATTCAGTCTTGTACAGTTATCCAAGACAATTGAACAGTAATACATATATTTATGTGCTAACTAAGATATGAGGAATAAAATATTGAATTTTTATTTTTTTTGCGAATTATCCCTTTAAATCATCAAATAGAAAATTACATCAGTTGGCGTCCAGATCCAAAAGCAATTGCCACAGACGCATTTTCAATAAATTGGAAACATAAAGGGTTTTGCTTTTCCCCAATTTTACTTAATAGGGCGGTGCTTGGCAAAGATAAGGAAGGAACACAATTGTTCTGATCACTCCCATTTGGCAGGCCCAACCTTGGTACCCCATGCTTCTGTCAATGTCAGTAATGGATCCAATCAGACTACCATGTTTCCCACAAATTCTGAAGTCAGCATCAGGGGAACCTCACCCGCTTGCTCTATCACAAACTCTCCATCTGAAGCATGGAAAGTTTCGTGGAACATACAATTACAGCAAACTTATCGAAATCAGCTGCTGAATTACATGTCAAGGTATGAAGACCAGGTACCAGACCATCTTACAAAAGTTCCTGGAAACGATGGGCTAGCTGGTGTAATTAACGGGAAATTAATCCTGTTCAAAGATCTTTGGAAAATATAATAGAGTTCTTAACCGTATTGTTTCATGAACAAAAACAGTATCGCACTTTCAATACCTATCGCCCAGCCATTTCAAGAGGGCACATTCTTATTAATGGTGTGTCCGTAGGGAGACACCCTGCAATTATAAATCACATGGGAGCAATTTTTAATGTAAGACACCCAATGCCTAAATATCGGTCACCTTGGGATGTTGATAAAGTATTACACTTTATAGTACAATGGGGAGATAGCTCCTCTCTTTGCCTAAAATTTTTAGTACAAAAATTAACAATGTTATTAGCACTTACTTCAGCTTGAAGAATATCAGAAATAAAAAATCTTAATAGAAGGTATATGAGTGACAAGGGTAGATACGTTGAGTTTAAATTACATTCTTCGACTGAAACATGTAAACCTGGGAAGGAACGTCCAGAATTAAGGTTCCACAAATTCAATGATGACAACGAATGCGTTGTGAAGTGTTGAAGAAAGTATATAAAAAACACAAATATTTAGAGACTCTAATGACAAAATAAATAGAAACTGGTTATTATTAAGTTTAAAAAAAAACATATCATCCCTTTACTACTAGTACAATAGCCAGATGGCAATAAAAAATTACGAGAGGATATGGAGTAAATGAACATGAGACCATAACACATATGTTAACTCCAACTGCAATAATCTAATGAGCTGTATGGCCATTTCGGAAATTAATTCTTCATCAACAGCACTAGAATCCAAACAGAAAATCAACAATGTAAAAAAAATGTTTAAATTGCATAAAACCAAACGAAATCCGAACAATCAGTAATATAAAATATAGCTAGGGAAAAAACTACGATGTAGGGATTTAAACCTTAGGTTTTAGAATTAACATAAATTTAGATAATAGTAATTGAACAATGAGTACAAATGAGATACAATCTCATCTACATGTACACCATATCAAAGAAAAATAAAGAGCATTCATCTCTAACACGGGGAGTTGTTTTACCAACTCCACGCTGCATTAAAAGACAAACAGTATTGTCTCTTTCTGGGATTGACATTTAAACATATACTGCCTACTCAACAAGGGTTACTAGTACATCAAAAGCTCACAGGTCAGGTATATCAGCTTCAGAAATTGTATATCAAGCCAGATGGTCAAATATAAGCACATTTTCTCGTTTTTATCATAAACCACTAGACGAATGCGAGACTCAGATTTATCTTGCTGTTTTGATTAGGTAAATATTGTAATATTTGTTGATTTAGCTTTAAACTAAACACTGTAATATCTTGTCGGAGGTTATGAAATTCAAGATTGTATAAGCACACGAAGTATTTTCAATTGAATCCTAAGTTTATGAATAACCGACCGAAGACAAGATATGAAAGTGTTCTCACCCTCCATACTCCCTCGCTTGTCTTTGGTTATGTAATAGTATGCATTATATAGAAAGATAAATTGAACTCGAAATCATACATAATTTTGAAGACTTTATTGAATATGAAAGTCTTCTATTTCAGACGAGATAGACCAAGGAGGGGAGGATTTTACACCAGTTGTCTGAAGGAGGAGTGATTTTAGGTGAAACTTGCCTGTGACAAAGTAAACTTTTTAATCAGAAACATTCAATTGTGCCAAAATACTTTCTTTTCGTGCCAGTATGAACTCTTTGTGCCAACTTTTGTTTGTTCATATTTCTGTTTGTATTTGTTAAAATTTGTCATATAAACTTGTATATTTTTATATGTTTTCTCTCATTTAAGCCAGTTGGCTTCCAATAGTAATCTTAGTTATCAGTATTCTTTGAATGGTGTTGCTTTTGCTCACCAAGTTGAAGAATGGAATCAATACTTTGGAACTTTGGAGCTTTTAAAAGTCTAGTGGTGCTGCCATCTATCGACTTCCAAGGGGAAGTAAACACTTTCACATCTTGTCTTCGATTATTCATAAAATTAGAATTCCATTGCACACACTTCGTGTTCTTATGAAATCTTGAATTTTTAACACTGAATTGCACAGAGTTGTCCATAACACATGTCGGAAGGAAGCAATACAAGAATAGTTACTGGCAATCCTTTGTATTATCTAAATATTTCATACCTTCAATCCTCGCAATAAAAAGAATGCTGTAAAATTAGCATTTTTGTCATAGAAAAAGTCAGCACGTCGCGATCTTTCAACAACCAATATTGCAAGACAAAACAGAAAACATTTCTTTGCTGAAGCAAAATGTTTTGGCCCAATTATGATGATAAATTTCTGTTTCAATCTGTTTAGGCAGAAATCTGTATACATAATCATCCATTCTGTTGTACTGCAGGTATAGAGAAAAAAAAGACTAAACTCTTGTGATGGCAAGTTTGCATTTGCCCACTAAAAATTTTAAACACCAATTCACCAACAACACCATCAACAATGAATAAGTTCAATGTGAGGGTGCTTGAGATGGTTTGTACCTAGTGTAATATGAAGCTAGAACTTGGTAAGTACGACATATCATTTTGAAATATACAATGCTAACATTGATATAATGTGTACACAAATGGAATATAATGAAATATAAAGCATAACAGGTATCATTTGAAAAATTTAACTCGGATATGAGGTTACTGAAAACATATGGTCAATACATGATGTCACTTATAACAATATATGCATATCACAGACATAATATTGCTGCGGTCAAGCAAGTGACAAAACTTTCAGTTTACCGAAATAAAGATTTACACCCAAGCTCTCTACCTTTAATTGACATTTCGTCGTACAAAGACAACATTGTATACATTTGTCAGGTTTTCACGTCTGTTATATCTACAATGTAGACATTTCACATCGATGAATCAAACAAATTGTGTAAGCTTGGGGTGTTAATCTTGACTTCATTATAATCAAAGTTTTGCCACTTCCTTGACCGCAGCAATATCTACTGGTAATGAGAAATATTTTCCTACGATGTCATTGGCAATCATAAAAATATATGTATATCACAGACTTGAGATATATATAAAGAAAAATAATTTACTATGGCGTCACTTACAACAATATATGCATATCACAAGCATAAAATATAATGAAAAATATTTTGCTATGATGTCATGGGCACTTTGAACAACATATACATATCACAGACATAAGATTTCACTGTGATATCATTTACATGTATGATGGTGTGCTGTGATGTATATGGATTTCCAATTGTTTTGATTTTATCTGCACTGATGAGACATGAGTTGTCGAAATGCGCATTTGTAGAAATTAGATTTACAGTAACTTCGGTATATTGTTATTTATTACCACTGAGTCGATGCAACTGCTGGTTGACTGTTAGTCCCCGAGGGTATTCACCAATTTTGATTTTATTGGTAATTTGTTCTCTTTCAGATTTAATACATATTTCGGTGTATGGATTTCCAGTTGTTTTGATTTTATCTGCACTGGTGAGACATAAGTTGTCAATGCGCATATGAAGAAATTAAATTTACAGTTACTTCGGTATATTCTTATTTACAATAATATACACATATCACAGACATAAGATATAATAAGAAATGTGCTGCCCAAAAATGCAGTAAAAGTAGGTAATATACTGTTTTTACATTGTAGTATGAATGTCATGGGACTTGGATATGGAGCTGTAGTATCTACAATTAAATAATAATGAAAGTGTTAATATATCAGGTAGCACAACAGTCATCTGAAGAAAATTGAAAGTCCCTGATTTTGAACACCTGTACCCCTGTAATCAGTAAAGATACAATGACAAATAAGTGATCAAAGAAAAGAAAAATCATAAATTGACTCTTAATGCTAATTTCAAGAGTATTTCCTTTTAAGAATAAATGTCTAAATTTCCATATTTGGCAAAATTTTAGTTTTTGAGGTTGATTGATTGATTGATTAGTTAGAGTTTAACGTCCAATGAGCAATATTTCAGCTATATCAGGACGAGAACATGTTAATCAATTCAAATAATTGAAAGCAAAAAAAGAAAGAAATAAAGGTGGAAGGGGCAACTGGGGCAACGACTTTTGAATGCCACTGGAAAAGGGGAGTAATGGGTAGGGGCAGGAAATTTAGCCTTCCATACCGACACCCAATGCGTCTGCTCTCTTTAGAGAAATATAGAAGGGGTCTTTATACTGCATGGAGCGTGGCGTTTCTCCACACAGTTTGGCTACAATGGTTCGCGGTCAGGCTTTCCGTATTATGACCTGACTACCCCGCAGAGACAGGGCATTCCCCTATCCACCACCTGGGGACGCGCCCGGCAGCTCTGTAGCCGGAGCCCCTGAAAACCGATCCAGGTGCCGGGTTATATTTTTAGAGCAAAAATAACATTTCTATCTTTACAGCAAAACTTTGTCTGAGAATTTTTTTATACAGGATCTCGTTTGAAAATAAGTATAATTTACATTTCAAGTTGACCAAATAAAATTCAAGATTGATTTTATCTTAAACCATTCATTGTATCAAAAATCTGCTTATTTTGGTTTATTTTGATGGATCTTTCAGATAAAGTGGATCAAATTAAGCTACCTGTTAAGATTCAAGCGTTATTTTCATTTTAAAAATATTACCTTAAAAACTCAAATTTTTGCCAAATATGAAAATTTAGACATTGATGCTTAAAAGGGATACTCTTAAAATGAGCATTAAAAGAAAATTTAGTCATTTTCCTTTAGTCATGATACCTGATTTGTTATTGCGTCGTGAGACGTTTTCTAATGGTTAATAGTTTAGCTTATTTCCAAAAATGACAATGACAATAAGAATAATGACAATAACCAATCAGTAACGTAACAGATCCTTCAAAACACATGCCTCACTGACCGTGTGACGGGTGCTGTATACAGAGCAGGACATGCTTACCCTTCCGGAGCACCTGATGTCACTCTTGTTTTTTGAGAGTTCACACTGTTAGTGCTTTAGTTTTTTTGGTTTGTATATGTAATGTTCGTGTGTTTTGTGGGCATTTGGTGTCTTTGGTTTCTGTCTTCTGGTGTTCTTGCTTTTGCCTTGTCTCTGGACTTTGATTTGTGTAATCTTGTGCTTTGTTCCTTCGGTATTCTACTGTCGTTGTTTTCCAATAAAACAATTGATGTTGTTGACGTGACATCACAAGGGACTTTCCGTCAAGCAATTCATTTTTGATATTTTACGAAAGGATAAGGAGTAAAGGAACATGTGACCATAACACATACGTTAACTTTAATGATCTGTATTGCAATTTCGGAAATTAATTCCTCACCAGCAGCACTAAAACAAAAAAATAGGAAAACCATAAATTTTAGAAAATGCTTAAAATGCATAAAACCAAATGAAATCCGAATAATAAGAAATAGCTAAGGACAAAACTACGGTGGAGAGAGTTAAACCTTAGGTTTTAGAATTTACATAAATTTAGATAATAGTAATTGAGTATTTAAACAACATTATATTAAATTATAAGGAATGGCTATAAATTATTTTGGGTATATCCATTGCTTAGTTTAACAATATATTAGTAGCGACTTTGTCTCGTTTGCATTCACTCCTTATTCCTTCATTGTAAACATATTGACTCATAAACTCAAGTTTTGGCTCGTAACATTTTACGTAATTATTATTCAATGTGAAGAGTCAAAAATTTAGTTTACGATTCAATTAACCCAAAATTAATATCTCTATGCTGATATTAATTACAGTAAAAGTTTACTTGTATATTACTAATAATTTATTTAGCATTTGCCATTTAAACGGTCAAAGAGGCTGTCTTGTCAATAATTTGTTAAAGAACGCCGTCTTCTGGTGTTCTTGCCTTTTCCCTGTCTCTGGACTTTGATTTATGTAATCTTTTGCTTTGTTCCTTCGGTATTCTACTGCCGTTGTTTTGAATAAACACGTAGATTGAAGTTGTTTAGCAATTTCTCTTTATACCCAACTTAGAATGCGAGTTTGGGGATATTTTTGGTTGTGTTGTTCGTCAGTCTGTCCGTTCCTTGCGTTTTCTTCCCACGCAAACAACGTCTACGTTTAATCTTAGTATTCAATTTTTAATATAAAAGTAACATCAATATTTTAAACGCGCAATAAGCTTTGTTATTCCAATTTTGGTAAATTTAAGACATTCTTGATAAATTCCTTATTTCTTTTTATTACGGTTTCGTTATTTTTTTTTAATTTTGATATGTTTTTTACTTAGCAACCATATATATTGCCATGTTTTAGAAAAATTTTCTGATAAAACGAAAAAAATAGATTCAATTTTAGTAAATACCCTTAAATAAAAATATTTAATTAAAACAAAAATACTTGTTTAATTTTTTAAAATGTTGCATTAATTTAAGTAAATTGCCTGGAATTCTCAAATACAACCTTTTTGGGAAATTTATCTACCAATCATAAAATAATGGTGTAGAAAATTATACCAACATTATATAGCCACTCTTACTAGTAATTGGAATTTAAAAGTCTTCAATATGTATAATAACTGTCTTTTGTGTCAAACAGGGAGTGCAGGGATCATTGTTGTTTCTGACAATTTGGTTTTGTTTATTGTTGGTTTTCACATTTATGCTGTTCATCTATGTTTTATAATTCTCAATGTTTTTAGTATATAATTTTCTTAAACCTGATAATTTTGGGAATTGTCTGTAAAAACTTATTAAAATTCATTTAAAAATATGCTGGTTTAAAAAAGAAAATCTTACATCATTAATCTAGGAAATAATTCTAAAGTTGTGAAAAATAAGTTAAAAGAACATCAGCTTTAATTCCCTTGACAGTATTTAGAAAGTTTACCACGGTCTTAGGAAAAACATTTTTCTGGGATTTGATAACAATATAGTTGCTGTATTGAAATATCGTAAAAAAAATTCTATGACAAATGAACATTCCCAGTTGCCTACTAAACAGCAGAAGACTCCCTGGAGCTACTAGACTTGTGGAATTGTGTTACAAACAATATACGTTGAAATTTAAATCTCATGAATGGTACGTGATTAAACTTGGAAACATCTGTTTCTCAGAAGATTAGTTTTTGTTAATCTAAAAATCAATATTTCATATATTTTATTTGATTCTTAAGGTACAATAAATGCTGTATTTCTGTAATAAAACTATGTTCCTGTAGTTTTTCGCGAATGATTATTTTCATTAAAATCACATGAAGATATACGGACATAATATTCTTGTTTTATTACATCTTGAAATATTCAATGACATATTATTTATCTAGCTTTTGTAATATACTGACACAGAATAATCAACTGATTACCTGAAAGTGGAAGGACCCTGATTGCATTTCGATATTTATTGGATGCTTAAATATGTCATCTAATTTGCATCGTTGTAACTCGAGAAAGATTATTCTCAACGAGCTGATACGAAACTTACATCAGTAACAAAAATGCACAGCAATAAATGGTATCAACGGAGAAGAATCAGTAAAATAGAAAAAATGAGCAGAGAACAGAAAATACATTAACACGACATTTCGTTCATTCCGTTGATATGCTATTACCTCTTACTGCGGATAACCTCTGACTTTATCCTTAATTTTCTTGTCATTGTTAAAGGTATTTACCTATCTTCATAGGTAAACTTGTTTGTTCACATTTCCCATTGTTACAACAATTTTCATTCATGCCTGAAGAGTTTAATCCTCTATGAAAAATCTATCAAACTGATTAAATGACTTCAAAGTGATGACCTTGATTGGTACAGAAAGAAAACTTGACAAGCCAAATGAGTGATAGTTGGGGGTGGTATCAAACCTTTTTTCAGAATTTATTCATTAATTTATGAAAATATATGCAAACTGAATTATAATTAGCTAACTTACACTTAGAAACCATTGCAAGTTTTTTTTTCTACTGAGGCTATGTAATTGTCCAAGGTAAATTTGACTTTGCAGTCACAAAGCTCTTCTGTCAAGTTGCATGGTGGACTGCTGGGTAAAATAAACAAGTAGCTGAAGCAAACATTAAAGGCCAATGAGCTTTTGGACCCTGTATTTATTTCTGCAACTGGTTGGTTATCACTAATATATGAAGTCAGTAACATACATGTCGGATGAAGGGAAAAGATTAAGGATAAAGTATCCACTGAATAAAACCTAGTTTTGGCTTATATAAGATTTAATGCTACTGGCCAAATATTTGATTCTGAGCCTCTGCCCCCCNCCCCCCCCCCCCACCCTTTCCCCCCCCAAAAAAGCTCCTTCGTACATTGTTTGTCAAATTTCTGGATTCAGAAAAATTCGTACTTTTAATTTCCAAGTTATACTTAGGTTTTAAAAATGATATGAAAAATAATGAACTATCCAGTTCTATAATCTACAACTACTAGTTATATGTATATTTTGAAAATAAAATATTCACCCTAAAAAAGGTTTGATATAACCCCCACTTTTACTCATCATTTTAATCCCTTTGAAGTCATCTAATCAGTTTGATAGTTTTTTCCTAAAGGATGAAACTCTTCAGGCATGAGTGAAAATTGTTGTAACAATGGGAAGTTTGAACAAACAAGTTTGCCTTTGAACACAGGTAAATACCTTTAACAATGGCAAGAGAATTAAGGGTAAAGTCAGAGGTTATCCGCAGTAATAATAATTTGTAAACATATACACCAAATATTTTTTTCTTTCACCAAAATGTTTGTTGATTTTTTTTCAGCTAAATTACGTAAATGCTGCACATGGTTTTAATAAAAGTTAGTGAGAATAGGACCGTCAGTCAAAAAACGAATAATCAATGGACAAGGGCAACATCGGGAATACCATGAAACAAAGACATTGCATGAGTACAGCACAGAAAGCAAAAATGAAGACATACATGCACAGCTGAACAACACGGTCAAAAAAGATCAGGTTCAAATACGTCTTTACAGCTAATTCGGCTTAGCATGTTGCAAACAAATTACCTATCTTGCTTGCTAAGTTTGGTTCATTGTTTGGTTTACCTATGAATGTGTATTGCTTTGAATAACAAACTCAGTCGTCCAATCAGAAACCATCTTTAAATGACTTTACTTAGTCAACCATGAGAGTTATACCTACGGGTGAATTATAGGCTATTCCAGATTGTATCAGAATTGTAAGCATAACCTGCTTCACATTGAAATATGTTTTCAAATGAAAGAAATCAATGGTGGCATTTACTTTAAAATAGTCGAGATTACTATAAACTAAAAGAATTTGTAAACAGTAAATAATAGCTCTACAGACCAGGAGAGGCAAATTATATCTAGTTAATCTGCAGGATTCAAACCAAATATGAAAACCTTATTTCATATAAAAACTGCATAAAATCAATATTGTGACTGACAGACAGACAGATCGATGGACATATACCTTTATCACTGTTAACATGTATTTATAACATGCAGATACTATTTTTCACCTTTAGATAATACTATGAAATGCAATATAATCTCTTCATTAAGGTGTGAATTTTGCCTTGGGCATTTTGGACATTTAACCACATGCATCAATACACATTCTTAAGCTTAGCTGACTTAGGTAAAAAGTTTGCAAACTTTGATGGAACGTGGATACATAAAACGGCTGTAACAAAGTTTAACTCATAGATTTAACCATGTTATTCCTTTTCATATAAATTCTCTATCAGGTTTTGATTTTGCCCACCAGAGATGAATTTTTTTTTCAATCTGAGGAATTCAAGGCCCAAGTGCAATAATTGTCTTACTGGCCAATTATGTTCTTCGAATGTAAAACGTCATCGTGGAATCTCAAAATCACAAAGTGTAAAAGTAACATTATTTATTGGGACTCATTGCATTTCAGATAAGTATGTGGCAAAAGAGAAATATGCGCTTCGGGAGAATACATAAAGCTTGAAACCAAAGAGCTAGAGATTAAAGGATTTTTATTGCTTTACAATAGCTCTAATCCTTGGAATTTAAAATCTTATAGAAAAGTGATAAAGTGGTTTGTTTAGAATATTAAAATTAATTCCTGAAGACAAAATAAAATACTTATTTAAAAAAAAGAATATTAACATTAATCTGTTACGACAATTTGGACTCAAGAGAAAGATGCGGTTTTTAGGGTTTTAATGTAAAAAAAATAGGTGATATAAGTTTAATTTATGTAAAGATTGTAAATGCGTAAAATTTATTTCTAAATGTACTAAGTGTATGATATTAAGAAAGGTCGCTAGCAACAATAATGCTCTTCTTGGTCCGAATACGTTGCAAGATAAAAGGACATTGAAAAACAAATAAAACTTTGTACAAGAGTGATAACTGCAGAAATCGACAGTAATTGCACAATCCCTGTCTGACACAGAAAAGAGTTATTATAGACCATCGGTGTATTTTTTTCTATCGTTTTTGAAATCAAATAATCGATAGTCACCAATTTATATAAAAGGAATTCCAGGACATATGGTTGATAGGTGGATTTTTTTTTTGAAAATAAGTATTCTTTGAGACTTGAAAGACATTCACCAAACATTATTTAAGTTTACTAATATTTTGGAAATCGAATCAGTGAAAATGCTTCATCTAATTGGAAGTTAAAGTTTTGATAAAGAATTCCAAAATTAAATGGCCTTGGAAACTTTCAGCAAACTCATTATAGAAGGCTCCATGGTGACTTCAAGCGAAAGAACAACAACAAAAAGTCGTCGCATTGCTTGGTTTTACCATGTATTTGTAGGGACTTTGTCTACTGTGCATTTACTCAATATACTTTTTTTATTTCAGGAAATATACCGAAACTGGAATAAAATATTTTTATAATATAATTGGCGAAAATGTCTGTTCTAATTAGAACAAATTCTTAAAGTATTGATTTTAGTAGAATTTTAAAAAAGGCAAGGAAATGTGTCAGATTTGGAAAAAAAATATTTTTTAAATCTAGCAAGTGAAAAATTTGTTCAAATCCAGACAAGTTCTGAAAGTATGGTCGCTAAATAGAATATTGGAATTACACATTTAATAATTATAAGTATTCAATATTTTGTTTTTACTAAACACTTGCAAAAATATAATATTAAAAGCTAAACTTAAAAAAAGTATAAGTCCTTGACATTTTCAGGAAATTTACCAAAGAGGGAACCGGAATCGAAATTCCTAAAGCTTATTACGCATCTTCAGTCTATATGCAACAATTCTGCAACAAAATTAAAAAACTAACTCCAAAATTTTAGTAGAAATTTCAATCGCATCGCAACATGTGTCAATCTAAAATCTTAGGGCCATTGTCAAATTCGACATCTTTTATCCTCTTGTTTGCATCAAGGTATAGATCAAGACTCCGAAGCATGTTGCGCATCTACATAGTATATGCAACAATTCTATAACAAAATTAAATCCCTAATTTTGAAAAAAATAGGAGTAGTTTGCATGGCATGGAGCGTGCCACAATTGACATCTTGTGCCTCTTGTTTGTACCAAGAACAGTATAAAAATATGAAAGCTTCTATAGCATATATACAACAATTCTATAATAAAAATTCAAACCCTGAATTCAAAATTGTACCCTGACTTCGCAACGAACGGAATGATGGACGGACGAACGGACGAGGCCAAAGAACTTTCATTCAAAATTGCAGAAATAAATATGGCCATTGAAAAAAAATTATCTAAATCAAACAATAAAAGTGTCATGTATTTCATGAGTTCTACTTGTCATTATACAACATTAACATATGTATTTTTTAAATCAAAATTTCAAGATTTTTCAATTCCAAGCTAGATTTAAGTTCTATATATATATTGTTATAAGTCTTTTTAAATGAACAAATAAATGGATATAGAATAAATGTACATGGAACAAAATCCCTATAAATATATGATAAGATTAAGTAATGGAACAACGCTTTCGTTGTTCTTGAGGCCTTCAGCAAAGGGCATACTCCCCAAGACCGTTTTAAGATTTAAAAAAAAATTATATATTACCGGTATAAATAATTGCTAAGTTTTCAATGATATTTCCTATTATTTTATCCGTGATTTTTGTGCGTGCAATGTTAGATCGATCACGTTAATCTATCAAATATGATGGACACTATCAACCAAGTGCGAATCGATGGGATCATTATCAGAGTCTAAACAATAGATGCGATTCCGATAAAGGAATTATTACTGTCGTAAAATCAATAATGTTTACAACAGTAATAATGACCTTTTCAACAATAGCATATATTGTGTTGACTACCATAATCATCTCGTCGATTCGCACTTGGTCGATAGTGATGCTATGATTGTGTATCTCTTACATCGATTCTCAACATTGATTGTTGATAACATAAGATTTATTTAGATTTAATATAAAAAAATATATGTTTTGTAATGGCCACAAATTAACTATAGAATAGATTTTTAAAAAAGGCATAGTTGGCCACAAATAAAAAGTAAAAAAAACCACAATAATGTACAAATTAAAAAAAAAGTCTAAAGATGACAAAAATTAGAAATGGGCAATCATCCCTTCTTTCCAATTTTTGTCATTTTTAGATTTTTTTTTAATTTGTACATTTCCGCAGTTAAAATCAGCAGGCTCCCACAAGAAAAGCTGAAAGAGACCGAGAACTCAGTTGCAATTGCAAAAGTGTCTGAGTACATTGCTATAGACATTTAAATCTCTTGGGTAGCCTCAACCTTTGATAAAAAAGGTGATGAGTGCGCTTATGATATGCAAAAATGTGCATTTTTGATGAAACAAAAATGCGCTTTTGATATGTGAAAGCGCGCTTTCGATAAACTACCCTTTTTCATCTTGTCATTTAGATTTAATACCAATATAGCACGTACATATACACATATTATACATGCATAAAACTAAAAACCAATTAGCATAATATTAAAAATATAAATTTAGTCCAGTTGATATTCAGTCAAGGAGAACCCCAAAAAATTTTAAAAGCTAATATATATTGAGGTCCTTTCAGAGTAAAAATAATTATTTTAGTTCGAAGACTTTTGCAGTGTACGTGATTGTATTATATGGCACAATATATAAACTAGAGGCTCTCAAGAGCCTGTATAGCTCACCTGGTCCATGATTGGTATAAACTGCAGCCTAAATTAACCCAATGTTAAAGTGTCTCATTTTCTAGAAGTTTCAAAGTTGAAAATCTTTGAACGTGTTTTCCCCATAAGGTCCAATGTTAAACAATGGTCCCCGCTAGCGCCCATTATTGATGAGGTGCAGACTTGTCAGACATATTTTTTTAAGAAGACCATGAAAGGCTTATTGTGACTAAGTTTGATTCCAACTGACCAAGTAGTTTCACAGAAGAATGTCTTTGAATGTGTTTTTCCAATAGGGGCCAATGTTAAACTATGTCCCCCGCTGGCGGCCATCTTGGAATACATGCAGACTTACCAGACACATTCTTCGATAGGTACCGACTATGGACAGTTGTCACAAAGTATGGTTCCAATTGGGCAAGTAGATTCAGCAGTTTCCATGGTAATTTAAAGACCCACTATCCATTACATCCCATTTCAGACCATCATTCAAAAAAATTTGGGCAGGGGTTCCCCTTATAATTCAGATAATGCATAACATTCCAAGCCCCCCTTTGCATAAAAAATTTTTGGCAGGGGTTCCCCTTTATAATCTAGTTTTAACAAATTTCTTATATTGTGAAGAAAACTATGAAGCACAATACGACAATCAAGCTTACATTGTAAGTTATACAGTTGCACTTCAGTCTCTCAAACTTTGGTAGCTGGAACACCACCAATATCTTGAACTGTATTTAATTAAAAGTCTGATATCATGTTTTACTACATTTCTTTGTTTGGCTTTTTTGACAAAAAACATTCTTGCTAAGGACCACTTTCGACATCAGTTTTGAAGTCAAAACATCATTTTGTAAATTTCCGGGCAATGACAATATCCAACATCAGTTTTGAAGTCACAACATCAATATCTATTTGGAAACCAAATTTCATTGAAATTGGACAATGTTAACTTTTCCCGCCTTTTTTTGATGGCCATTTTGAAAATGGCTTTGAACGAACAATTTTTAACATTGGTTTTGAAGTTGTGACATCAATACCTATTTGGAAACCAAATTTCATTGAAATCAGACAATTGATTTTTCATGCCTTTCTTGGCGGCCATTTTGAAAATCGGGCGGTCAAAAAACAATTTTCAACACTGGTTTTGAAGTCGCAACATCAATGTCTATTTGGAAAACAAATATTATTGAAATTGAACAATGTTTAATCTTCCCGCCTTTTTTGGTGGCCATTTTGAAAATGGCGGTCAAAGAACGATTTTCAACACCACTTTTGAAGTCAGCACAGCATGGCAAACATTTCATCAATTTACACATAACCTTCATCTTCTATAGTTTTGGAAATAACAGACGAAAAATATGAAATTATTGAAAATTCTGTGAAAAAAGGGCAATAACTCCAACAAGGGTTTTTGGATTTTCTCCAAAATTTCAGGGTGGGTAGATCTTGATATGTTGAACATTTTTGCTATTAAAGTTTACCTCTATCTGCTATATTTTCTTTGATAAAAAATAAAAAATATTAGAATTTTGAAAAATTTCCGGAAAAGGGGCAATAACTCCAAAACTGGAAATCAGATTTTCTTCAAAATTGCAGGGTGGGTAGATCTTGCCATGGTGATCACTTTTACTCACGTCAGATTTTTGATATCTGTAACGGTTTTCGAGTTATTTGCCAAAAACAGCAATTTACCCCTATGTGCTATTTTTAGTAACGGCAGCCATGTTGTTTGGTCCTCGGACTAATCGAACACAATTTTGAATCTAGATACCCTAAAGATGATTCAGACCAAGTTTGGTTAAAATTGGCCTAGTGGTTTCAGAGGAGAACATTTTTGAAAAAGTTTACGACGGACGGACGGACGAGGGACGCCGACGGACGACGGACGCCGACGGACGCCAAGTGATGGCAATAGCTCACATGGCCTTTTAGGCCAGGTGAGCTAAAAATGAATAAAACCTAAGAAAAAGAACCTTATTAAAACTAATTGAAATAATTTACGTTTTATTTGCTCAAATATAAGATCTTTCAAACCACTGACTAAAAAGCATCGTAATTTTTAACATTTTTCAAATTTAATGGCAGTCTGTTTCAGTCTTTATTTTGGGTTAGAATAGAAAGAACGTGCTAAAGATCTCGTTATATTTGGAACAAAAAAATTTCAACTGAATCTAGTGAAGTGATCATGACAATCAACATGTTGCTATATTCTAAAACATTTTAATGTCGTTTGAAAAATAGTATCAATTTTAGAAATTTTTATCTGTTTCCCCTTCTTGATGACCGCGTGTCTTGTTTATTTCAAAAGGTAAAAGAACACCGGGACAACTTTGTCAGATTTAAGCAAGTTTAAGAATTCTTACAGAAATATGATACTACGGTTTATACCAAATTGGATAGATTTTGGGTGAAATTCATGTGACGTTATCTTTAATGTTGATCGGAAGTAACATTGTTTTTCAATCTACTGAAAATGGGTACAAAAACGTTTATCTTTAAATAAGTATGGACACAGAATTCTGTTTCTGAAACTGACTGTTGTGACTGTTTTAATGTCTGTATAAAACTGACAATGAATCAATACATATCTGCATTGAAGGGACATAAGTTGTCGTAATGGCTGGCTGCATTCAGTTTACAGTAATTCGGTATTTAAGTCATTTATTACCACTGGGTCGATGTATCTGCTGGTGGACTCTTAGTCCCGAGGGTATTTACCAATAGTCTAGTGATTCCGTAAAGGACAAAAACTATTGTATTTGGAATCTTGCCAACATTTAATTTAGGGAAAAAATACTTATATTTAAGGGGTATTTTACTCATGTAAAGCTCTGTCATTAGCTGATTTGGGCTTTTCATTTTAGATCAAATTGGTTATTTGTTCTTTATCAGATTTTACACATCTTTCAGATTTTGGTCTTCCAGTCTTTGATTTGATCTGCATTGAAAAGACATAAGTTGTCGAATGGTCATGTGCAAAAACAAAATTAACAGTTACTTCGGTATTCTAGTAATATATAATATAATTTATCTTGTCAATATCAGTGAGCTTGGATTTACGATTTACGCAGTCCACCACGAATAATAAACTTCAACAAACTATTATACAATGATGGCCAACAGAAGAGGTGAATTTCCACCGTTTTCAAACCTACGAGGGTTATTTCCTGAGGGCGCTAGCGTTCAGGAAATGGCAGATATTTTTAAACGGAAATAACCAAACTTCCGTAAACGTGATCTGCAAAAGCAAATATTGTATTTGACCTGTTAACTATGAAAATGTGAAAAACATAAAAATTATAACCAATCTGTTGTAAATTGTCATAATAAGTTAATACAAGAGTGACCACAGTCAAACAAATTGCAGACACTGTAGACATACAGAGCTGCTTCGTGTTAACAAAGTGTAAAAATGTTGCTCCGTATACAATCACGTAACAAGTCGAAAATCCAAAAGAAAATGTAAAAAAAAGTCGAAATATCAGAAGTTGTTGTTGTCGAATAGCTGAGTCAGAAAGGTATTGTAAAAGTTTCTGCGTTGAAACATATTTTGTTAATTTTATAGTTTGGGGATCATCGTTCATTTAAGCGCAAAAACTGAATTAAGGATTTTACATAGAAATGATAGCGGAAATGACCAGATATATGAAGTTGGCGCGTAATACTTCGACTTCTTTGCCTTCCTTTAGATTTGTCAATGTATTCTGATAATTGCTTGTGTGTGTGTGAGTCGGTTCGAGGGGGTAATGACACAAATTTATTGTGTCAATGTACCCATGGCTATTAAGCACATAGGGCATACAAAATACTATAAGTAATAACACTATCTTTCAATATTCTGAGATTTCGTAAGTAACTGTCCTTTGCGTATCTAATGTTGATAAATAAATTAGGTTCACGGCATAAAAACAATGAAATACATCATTATATTTCGGTTTAGCACTGAAAAATGGAAATAATTTAAAGATGTTAACAAATTTCCAACCAAGTGATCAGGCTCAACATTAGAATTATCTCATCTACCCAAATGAACTGGACATTAAAGAGACAACTGGTATACCAAACATTGGAGTCATAACTTGACCTCCAACTTTCTATAGACAACTCGGAAAGCTTAAAATTCAAACTCTTCGGTGACAGAGATAACTTTGAAATTCCAATTGTGAACTTTCAATTTTTGATTGTTTATACATCCACATCTCCAGCATGTGGAATGTACATTTCACATTTCATTCGAAATTGCCGTGCATGCACTGGATTCCTAAGCTTCACAAAAATCCATATAAACATCGTTTTATTTCGGCTTCGAGTAATTGTTCCATTACAAATTTGTCCATCCATTTAACCAATGCACTTACTTATATTAAGGACTTTTATCCTTTCGTAAAATATTTAGTAATACAATATTGTGAAAAAAACATATCAAAACTCAGGTTTAAATTACTTTTGGAGTGAAAAAAATTGCCTTGAAGTTTTAGATAAATTACAATCTATAAATAGACCAGTTTCATCTATTGACAGTTATGATTTTTCTACACCTTATACAACCCTTCCGCATAATTTGATTAAATTCAAATTAGGACAACTTATTAAGTGATCAATTAGATTTTCTGGTCTTCAGTTCATTTGCCGTAACAAAAAACAACTATTCTTCTCCAATATTACTTAACAATCATTGTTCCTGGACATTTGATGATATGATTAAGGCACTGAATCTCTTGCTAGACAACATTAATGTTCGTTTTGGCACCATTGTTTATAAACTGGTCACTGGAATCCCCATGAATACTATGGTGATCCAAATTATCTTTCATAAGTCACCACGATTTGTGGTGATTAATACTTGAACTTGGTTGCCATGCCAGCATTTTGCGGTAACCTAGATACTTGCCTGCTGTTAGTTTTTCGTTTCAGAAAATATAAGTTATACTGACTTTAAATGTACAACGACCACAGTTTAACGTTATACAGATTGTAGTAGAGCATGATGGAGTCTGCCTTTTCTGTTTAACAAGACATTCAGTGATGACAATCTCTCGGAAGAGGAATACGTGATCTTTGATCTATTATATATTAATATCTATGAAAAGAGATTGTGATAACTGAGTTTTTAAAAGGGTAGTACAAAAGAATGGCGTCCTTCGTTATACGCACATACAGACGAGCCCACCGGGTCTCTAATTGTAAGGTAATGATAGGAAATATCAGAGTTGTAATGCTTTGCACTGTAAAATGTTTTTTAAGAGTAATATATTATTAATTGTCACAGCAAAAAATATATCAGATTTAATCAAAATTACATGTACCTTCCGATTTTTGCATCGCCTCATACAATGTTTTGCAATTGTTGTTTTGAAAAACAAAGAAAATACACATATTTTACTACGTCGACTATCTTTTCTAAAGATAGTACTTGTTTTCTTTCTGCGCCGTACTTAAATGATGTCTATAATTTACGAAAGGATATGGAGTAAAAAAAATGAGACCATAACACATATGTTAACTCCAACTGCAATTAATTTTAATGGGCTGTATGGCCATTTCGGAAATTAACTCCTCGTCAGCAGTGCACTAGAACCCAAACTTAGGAAATCCAATTTCAAAAAATGTTTATAATGTACAAAACCAAACGAAATCCGAATACTCAGTAATATCAAATATATAGCTCAGGACAAACCTATGTTTTCTTAATAGCAATAATAAAAGGAAGTAATGGGCGTATTGAGTCTTTCATCTGGATTATTAGTCTTGAAAAACTGCAATATCAGCGGCATTTAAAACATGTGCTGCAATTCTTCATGCCTACACATTAACGATTTCAAATATTTTGAGTTTATCTGCTCTGAAGGGACGTAAATTGTGGAAATGCGAATATGCAGAATACACTGAATTAACAGCAACTTCGGTATTATGTTATTTATTTAAAACAAACTGTAAGATGAATTCAACATCAGTTAGACTTCATATTTTCTAAATTCAAATTATTATTCTGACTATTTGCATGGAAAAAGAATAGTGCCTATATCTCCCGTATCTCCCATTACACAAGCGCAACCCATTTCCATACGGAGGTTCCCCAGTTTTAAGAATATCTTAAAATAGACGTCAGGTTATTTCAACCCTTTGGTCACTACATACAGAGATCTTTCAAATTTTAAAATAGAAAATATGGTTTGCCTTTCCTTTTCTGTGAAAATATTGGTACCAAAAAGGGGCTCAAAAATTTTTCGGAAAATATTTTAATTTCCGAACCCGTCATTAAGATGATGAAGAATATGAGCACGGACATATCAAGGAAATTAAAAATATTACATTTCAATTAACAATCATCTAGCCAATTTCATTTTAATACAGATTTGTTTGATTTATCCACCAATCGTATGCCCTATGACTCTTAATTCTGAATTTCATGGTTGGGTAAAAACGGGATGAGTTCCGAATGACACTAATTGCGCAATTTTAATCTCTAAAAGTAAATTTGGTCGCCATCCACTGCAAATCTTTATAAACATTTCAATTATAAAATTTGGATTGCGTATTGCAACGGAAATTGAAGACAACTTGTTTACCAAGATTATCAGTCCCACTGCAGAAACAATGAAGCTTCATCTGAGTGGCTCACCTCTTTCAGATACTAATGGTTTCTCAAGTGTTTGGAAAAACCCAGATTTTTTAATAATGAAATTTTCATTAATATTTTTACTCAAAGAGTGTTTGATAATTTTATGTCAAAAGTGGAGCAGCGACATCAGTAATAGTAGTAAACTAGACCCATATAAATATATCTAAGATACTTTTGAAAAAGAAAAATATTTAGATATTCTTGAAGACAGAAATATGTAGATTAAGAACTAGCTGCCATTCTCTAAAACTTGAAACAGGCCGATATAATAAATCTATTCCTATCCCTGGGCTGAAAGAACCTGTTCCACCTGTAAGGTGTTGGATAATGAACCTCACCTCCTCATTAGATGTACCAAATATAATTCTAAAAGATCTGAAATGTTTGCAAAAATAAAACAAAATATAACAAGTACTAAATGAAGATATATTCTGCTCGATTTAACTATGAATGTCTTTTTAAAGGACTAAAACATGAACTGCTTTTGTATGAATCAACTTTTTGCTTGTTAATCTAACTACCGCACTTGCTCCTGACTACAGTTTTTACTTCGGACATGCCATTTCTCACATAATGTGTGATGCATTCACAGCATGAGATGCTAACCCTTTCTACGCACCCTATCCAACTCAATACTGAGTTCCTGTGAAATCTTTCTCTTAAATCCGAGATTTGTATTGGGGACTTGAATTTCGGAATGCTACGCCCCATTGAATGATTTAAATATTACAGCTAATGTACTGAAAATAACAATTATAATTTCATCTTTCATCTAAACGAAAATTTGTATTCTAAATATTCAATACAAAGTTTTCTACAATTTATCAGACGAAAATAGATTTATTTGTTGTCGGATATTTTTTGCAGAAAAAGCAGAAACTATACCGATGATTTCTTTTTTTTAATTGACCTCAAATCTAGATCCTTGTGTCGTGTGTCAGTTCCCAAAGGTTTATACCAGATCAATGTAAAATTGATCGTTTCAAAAATCACATTTAATTCAAGCTAAACTAAGCTACTTACAAGTTTTCACAGAATTTTACCGGTCCCCTGGCGTATCATTGCGAGTTTTGTTGCATTTTACTGCAGTTCACATAAGAATTTTTCTCTCTGTGGTATTATTTTAATGTTTCTGACAAAACAATAGTTTTATGTTCAGTAACTCTCCATTGATATCTGTTTTTATATGAAATAAACGTCAATAAATTGTTGGAAAGATTCTTTTTCACGCGCTTTAGAAATAAGAAATTATTTTGTGCCTTATTAACATGACGATGTGAAATACTGGATAGCACGCCATGCTATACTTGGGAAATATAAAACATTTATATCTACACAATTTTGAAAATAAAAAGGAATACAAATTTTGGGTTTAAAAGGGAATTAAAAATAGCAAAAAGTTTAGTAAATAAACACAAGAAGTCAAGAAGAAATGTAAATATCAAAGAACTGATTATTGTTTTCAACACGGCAGGTTCCTTGTAAGAAACAGTAGATGCTTACTTTTCCGATGTACCTTATCTCATTCATGGTTGTCAGTAGTGTTTGTATATTTCATCTGTATAAGTGTCTCTATTTTGCTATTTAATTGTGCCTATGCGATATGTTTTTCTTTTCTGTGGCTTACCTATGTACTATATTTTTCTTTTATAGCCTTACCTATGCGATATATTTTCTTTTCTGTGCCTTACCTATAGGATATATTTATCTTTTCTGTGCCTTACATATGCGATGTATTTTTCTTTTCTGTGCCTATGCGATATATTTTTCTTTTCTGTGCCAATGCAATATATTTTTCTTTTCTGTGCCTTCCCTATGCGATATATTTTTCTTTCCTGTGCCTTACCTATGCAATATGAAAAAGAAAGGAAATGGGGTAAATGTCAAGGAGACAACATCCCATATCCAGATTAAAACGACCCAAAACAAAGCATCTAGGGGTCACCGTACGGTCTTCAACACAGTGAGGAACCTCACACCATATAGCAAGCCCTAAATGGCCCCAAAGGGGTAAAAAAGTGGATAGATCAATGGAAACAAACCACATCCAATAACCCAAATATCAAGAAACTAAAATTTTATAAGAAGACACGGACAAGTCAATCACCAACATATTCCTGACTTGGGACAGGCGCAAAAAATTGCGGTGGGGTTAAACTCGGTTTTTTTTGGATCCAAACCCTCCCCCTATGTGTGGTGAATGGCTAAAAATAAATACACAAAAAGACTCACAGTTAAAATCAAACTAGAAAAAAGTCCAACTTATCAAGACGAGTACCTTTACAATGAAGTACATAAAACATGAAGACAATACACACAGGTACTGTCCGGACAAATGCTCGCAGTTACTGACAGCTAGCTAAGGACATAATTTCCGTTGACTATGATATCAAGCCTTCTTACATATGAAACTTCAATTGAAATACTTCTAAATAGATTTGGTATAACAACGTCATCAATTATGAAAGAAGAATATGATATTGTGCAATGCCAAATACTGCCAATATGAAAAATTGTTTAAATTTAGTTATGGTGTAAAGCATTTAGGAGATGATCAATATTTTTGCCAACAAAAACCAGAAGTAACGATTTAACAACAATGCTGTATTTATATCCTTTATGAATAAGTTTGTTCAACGGATTAATAAGTTTTGAGGACAATTTTTGAATTTATGCGCTTTGTAAATGATACTGCCATAGAAGTTTGGATGTGAAATGCCCTGATGTATAAGAGCCCTGCAGTTCTGCAGGATAAATTTCATCTGTGAATTTAGAAAATTCAGGATTGTTTAAAGCCAAAATATCGTCCAAATATCTATATGTATTGTTAAATTTATCCACTAAATGCTGTTTAGAAGGGTCTTTTTGAATTTTTGCCATGAATTGTGACTCGTAGCAATAAAGAAATAAATCTGCTATGAGAGGTGCACAGTTGGTACCAACAGGAATACCTATTTTTTGCCGATAGACTGTATCACCGAAACGAACAAAAATATTATCAAGAAGAAAATTAAATGCTTTTATGCTAATATATTTTTTTCTTTTCTGTGCCTTTACTCTGCGATATATTTTTCTTTTCTCTGCCTTACCTATGCCTTATATTTTTCTTTTCTGTGCCTTACCTATATGCGATATATTTTTCTTTTCTGTGCCTTACCTATGCGATATATTTTTCTTTTCTGTGCCTCAACTATGCGATATTTTTTTCTTTTCTGTGCCTTAACTATGTAGTTACATGAATATAAAAAAATAAATAGAAATGTGAATAATTCGACATTTGCCTGTTACGTAGTTCTTGTAGTGTAATAGTAATTAATATATCTTCCAAATTCAGATGAAAATATCAGAGTCTTTGATAATACGAACAATTTTGTTTTCTACACATCCCACACAATTTGAAATGAATATTCTTGGCATTATGTGTATACTTTTGCCTTCTGTATACTAAGGTGACATTACGTAAGTTCAACGAACATGCAATTTTGCAGCCTATTTCTAAATTTTAATACATTTCTTGTTAAAACTGAAATCAGTATATATACGAAAACCCGAATAGGAACTACCGTGGTAGAGATGTATGCTCTTTATTTTTCTTAGAGTGGTGTGGCTTGTTAGTGAGATAATATATCATGTGTACAATGTGTTCAATTACTATTATCTAAATTTATGTCAATTCTAAAACCTAAGGATTAACTCCCTCCATCCTTAGCTATATTTGATATTACTGATTATTCGGATTTCGTTTGGTTTTATGCATTTTGAACATTTTTTGAAATTATGGATTTCCTTTGTTTGGGCTCTAGTGCTGCTGATGAGGAATTAATTTCCGAAATGGCTATACAGCTCATTAAAATTATTGCAGTTGCTCATCAAATGATAAATCACGTGACAACAAGTCCCGTTAGACGTCGCAACGTCAAGAATTACACGCGTAGTTGAAATCAAAAATAGGCCCCAGGAAATCATGGTCGACATAGCAACAGAAGTTTGAAGTCAGCCGGTTCGGAAATGTGATAATTTGACAAACTTTACCTCTAAAAAAGATATTCCGGATGATGACCTTGACCGAGACCGCAGATGGTTCGGAAATTATAAGCGAAATGTAATTTCTACGTGCAAACATTACATTTTGTCTACGATTTATGGTTTTCTGCTAGAATATCCTGTTAAGGTGGAGGTTCAAGTACAAATTAACGAAGGCGGAAAGATTTTATATGTTTATATCTGTGTATCGTTTCTTTTGTTGAATAGTATATATATTCTCATCTGAAAATCAGCCCAACATCGTATATCTGCAAATTTATATCAGCAAAATTTTTGGTACACCCCTCTGTAGGAATCGAACCATCGCTGTTGTAATATCGCAACACCGCCCCCACTATGTCCGACGCCCTAGACTACTCGGCTACCTAGGCGATATAAAAAATTAGCTTTCGATAATCGGATGATACTCCAGTTCTAGGACTGTAACGCAGCCATGATGTATGTTAGCTTTAGTGTAGATAAACTGCGATGATGCATCGAATATAGCATAAGGATTCAATGTTTCGTCTGAAGTATACAACAACTCTAATTATGTATTCAATTATATCATAATAACATAATTCTATATTTCCATTACTTTACCAAGCTCAGTATATTGATGTGTTTTTTCCGAAATAAATTTTAAAGTTGATACCTAGATAAGTAAGGGCATTTAATTCTGTTTGAACCAGTGCTAGAAGCCGTTCTGAACTTACCATAAGGTATGAGCAATGCTCATTGTTGAAGGTCTCATGGTGACTTCAAGATGAAGAACAACACTAAAAGCTGTGTTCCATTGCTCTTTTACTACGTCTTTGAAGAGACTATGGCTTATAGGCATTTACCCCATATCCTTCCATTGTTATCAATTGGGTCAAAATAGAAAAGTCAAAATCAGCTAACGACAGAGCTTTGCAAGAGGGAGATAACCCTTAGTTTTAAACAAAATTTTCTTAAATTTCCAAATAAAATCGGTTTTCAGGTCAGCACCGAAGCAGTTGCTACAGGGTGTAATGAATAACCTCGAGTTCAGTCCATCAGCAGGTGCATTGACATGATTTGAACATTGTTAATATTTTTTTTTGTTTAATGAATTGCCTCGTTTCTGGATTTTGGAGTTTCCCCTTTTCCCCATTTTTGCTTCGGTATTCGTTTGTCGATATATTCGGCCAATACTGTAACCACAAATCATTCACAAACTGATTTTTTTTCCTTTGGTATCAATTTTCTAATTAAAAGTTTATAGCAATTGAACTTCAAATCTGTAAGATTATACACAGAACGAAATGTGAGCTCATCAGTAGGAGATCGTCATCGATATATAGACGTTTTCAGAATTGAAATAGTGGGTGCCGCCATCTTGTTCCATTCGGAACACTAAATCCGACACAGGTAGACAGATTTGACCCGACTCGGGCTTTTTCGATTACTTCATTATTGAATGGTACCGCACAGGTAGGGTAATTAAATTGTTAATTACCTGTTTATTCAACATGTAAGAAACATGTTAATAGAGTCGTTGAAAAGATAAAAGATAACAGAATGGCAACAAATAAGTTTCAGGACAGATATTTAACGTTTATGTGTAGTAATATGCTTTTGAAAATTTGAAATTTGAAATTTATAGGTACCGTATTCATGAGATGCACCCAAAATGAAAATAGAAATACGTATCAGAAATGATTTTGCCCAAAAATAAATTAAAAGAATAAAGAAATATATTTTTCGGCATTGTTGTTTATTTCATTTATTTTTTTCGACATCGGAATACACATAGAGATAGATTGTAATATTAGGCACATATTTGGAATAAATCTCTATTTATATGAGTAAATCACACTTATTTGTAATAAACTTTGATAAATATATATGAATAAGTCATTGTGAGTCCAAGGACGTATATTTACGTCCTTGTTGAATCTAAAAAAAAAATAAGAAAAAATAAATAAGGGTTACCTTTTCTGTAAAATCTGTATATTCTGTTTATCACTTTTTCCAAAAAGAAACATTCCGATTTTTTTTTATGGCAATGACTGATGGTTTGCATTCAGTTGATTTACTAAATGCACTTTTATTTATTGGATTTAAATGGATAAGTTTGATGGTTTGAAAATTGTAAATGATAAGTCAAATCAAGGTCTTTTAATTTAAAGATATTTTAAAGATTTAAATTTTATTTTGTGTTTTTACTTTACAAATGATGATTTCTTTACAAATTTCATTATTTGGTTACAACTCCTGAATGTAGAAACGTTTTATGTGTATTGCTTAGGTGTTATTTGAAATAGCGGGTCCTCCGTCAGCTTTGCTTTAGGTATATTGCATAATGTGCATTTCTCATAGTTAAATAAACTTAATCGTTTATTTATTCTTTTTTTATAAAAAAAAAGAGCTCCCCATTGGCTTCAAATATGGTCATGATGTGTTCTGTTCTCTGTAAGTTGTGTGTATTGCCCTGTGGTTGTTTACATGTTGTGATCGTCCTCTACTAGTCTTTTTGTCGGGAAATTGATGACAGCGATTGTAAGAACACTTTGCCAGTTAAGTTTATGTTTGTTGACGATCCCGCATCCATGGATCAAAGGAGAAAAAGACATGGATGTAGCTTTGCTCAGCAATTAGCAATGAATACCGCTCAAACCGGTGCTAGGGGCCGTCTTGAACTTGCTATGAGGTATGAGTAATGCTCATTGTTGAAGGCCTCATTGTGACTTTAAGATGAAGAACAACAATAAAAGCGTTGTTCCATTGCTTGGTTTTACCATGTATTTGTAGAGATTTTGTCTTATTTGCATTTACTCCATATCTCTTTATTGTTAATTATATTTGCCTTAATTGAATATCTTGATATCTGAAAACGGGACTCCCCGTAAGCTTCAAATTTTTACAATTACGTTGTATCTGAGTTGTCGGTTATATTTTTCAAGTAAAACACGTGCAATACACATCTTCCAAAAAGGTGTATTCTGACGTTGTTTGATAATGATATTCCACTTTGCCACATTACATCCTCGAAATTCGCCTATGTTCCATTTTCTATTAAAGTTCTTTTGAAATTATGTCTTTGAAGTAAATATTTTAAGACAGGTAAACCTAGCTATACAAATTACAAATGTTTTTTTTTTGTGTGTGTGTATCTTGTTCTTCATTTATTTCGTTTTTATAGAAAATCTATTTTTTTGATAAACTGTTTGCTTATTTTAAAACAGTTTTGTTTTAAAACTTGTTGATTTTTTTCATATTCAGCTAGATTTAAGAGTAGCTT
>MJUU01042994.1:24984-47095 GCA_002080025.1 Modiolus philippinarum
CATCGGATTTCGATGGGATTTTTTTCTTTGAATTCCTCTTGATATAAGCTTTCAGTAGTATGTCAACGGATTTTGCATTGCTCTTACCATTTCCGAGCTACAAGGGGTCAAAGGGGCCAAAATTGAAAATTTTCGAAATATGTGAAATCTTTATTTTTCATCGGATTTCAATAGGATGTTTTTTCTTTGGATTCCTCTTGATGTAAGCTTTCAGCAGTATGGCAGCGGATTTTGCGTTGCTCTTACCGTTTTCGAGCTACAAGGGGTCAAAGGGGCCAAAATTGCAACTGATTCAAGCTCTTTATTGTGTCCATTTAATTACTGTATCAAGCTCTTTACTGTGTCTTCATTCATTTGAATTGCACTCATGTTCAAATTTCAGTATTCGACATGCTGCGGTCGTATCATGCTGCGCTCGGCGTAGCCCTTTATTGGAAGTTTCAACAGTGTATTTTTTTTTATTTCATAAAAGTAACAAAAAGCTGTAAATCTTGCAAAAACTGAAGTGTATGTTTAGGTATCTTTGGAATTAAGCTCAGATGTCTAAAAGATTATTATCTAGTGACATCAAAATTAAATTTTGCTTACATCCAAGATATCATAGAGAAAAAAAATCCCATCCCACCAAATTGAAAATAAAAAGGCTTGAGAAACAAAAAAACATTTATTTTGAATTACCTTAAGGATGGTCACTCCTCAAGTCCATTATATCAAGATATTAAAATTGGTATCTTTATTTATTAGAACATCGATCATACATCATTTTAGGCAAAAAATATTGATAGGTCAGTGTGCCCGTTCATTGAGAAATAAGTGCCTAAAATTTTGGCGGGAAACCGAACTCCTTTTGATTTTTCATTTACTTTGCATTAAAGAAATCGACCATGGAAAATACAATGAAGATATATCAAGAATTTCATCAAATTTTGTCAAAAGTTTATTCAAGATGTATACAAACATATTTTGAATAGAAAAGTCGGGGGCAGTGTACAAAATTTTCTAATGTATCATGGTGGATAAAATAAGAGAATCCCAAGAGTCAGAGACAGTTTCAAAAACCTGAGGAGTGACCATCCTTAATTTAATTTTTCTGTACATTATGTATCATTTGTATTTCGTTTGCATTGTTAACAAGAACATATAATTTTCACAAAAATTAAGAAAATTAACAGCAGGATTCATGTAATCTTTATCACATTTGCTTTACATCTAAATTTGATCTTATACGATGGTTCTCCTATTTAGAGGAGAAAGATATTTTCATTAAAAAACAAAACCAGAGAGAATGGAGATTTAGAGACATTAATCTGTAATTTACTGAATTGCCTTTGGGCTTATAACTTCTGTAAACATTTTCTGATATAATTGAGTAAAAAGGGATATTTTTGTTGATAACATGGGCATTATAAAATACAAAAAAATATTCAGTTTGTTACAAAATTTATGTAGTACACATCAAAATTTTTCATATGTACAAGTGTGAATCAGTTCATGTGTAGAATGCTGTATCTTTTCATGGTGTATATGGAAGCTGTTAGATACAAAACATTTACATGCATGTTTACACAACATGTGTATACATTGTCAAAAAACTTGTTGGTTGATTGTATAACTATCATTTTGTTCATGGAGGGAAGTAATGGCTTGTGCACTTCATGTGGAGAGGTTGTCCAATTTTGTTTTTTAAGTCCACATGTAGTTTTATAGAGATTTTCATTTCAATACTTTGATAACACAACATGTTGTTAGAATCATGCCTAAGATAGAAAAATTACAAAACAGGTATACATTTGAAGTAAAAATTCGTATTGATATATGCAGACACATAAGTATGTTTGTAGGTTTTTGACGCCATTTTCAATACTAAGGACATTTTTTGCAAACTTTTGTACATAGGTGTTGTCACTAATAGAAGTAGCAAATTTAGTACTTTTTTACACATGTCCTTTAGAGGACTTGATTGTTAGATTTTATATGAAAAAATTAGTTATTTGAACCTATTTGTTATATTTATCTCGGATGAGTTGTTTTGGTTAAATTAGAATACATGTAGATAAATATGAAATAATAAAGACAAATTGCTGCAAAATACAAAAAATAAACAAAATCATTTTTATATTACAATGATCGAAATCTTAGATGCAAAAGTGGCAAGTAAATTAGTTTTTATATTTTCTCAAGAAGAACAAAGGCTCCCTTCATAATTTTTTCTTGAAACTTCATTAACAAGAATTGTGCCGTGTAAGATAGTATGCAAATCTGCTGTATTTCCACTTATTTTTTGACAGAACTTCAAAAAGCTTGGATAAACCAATTTTCATTTGAAGAATTACCACTAAGTTTTTTTTGCTTCATTGTGTAGTCCTATAATTATAGGTGACAAACATGAAAACAAGAATCAATTATAAACATTAAATTTGTTTGGCCTAATTACTGTAAAATCATAAATTCTGATAAGTTGTTGTTATATTTCTGATTTGGAATTTGACTTAACCATAATAGTTTACTTGAACAAATTATGCAAATGAGTACTGTTTGTGTTGCCTGCACATGTAGTGTGGGGCGACATATAGGATCACTTTAGTCATCTTGTTGTAATTTTAAAATTGATCTCTGAATAATTAATCTGTGCGTAGTTATTTTAATATATTTATGTATAGATTTTGTATAATATAGGAGCATTGCTTAATAATTTATAAGTAGAGGTTTTAAAAAAATTATTTATTAAGGAGATAAGAACCTCATTTAAAAAAAAAAGAAATATTTATAAGTTCTGAATTTATAATGCTCGCTGGTCATGTTTTGCTACATCAGATATATTCAGAACTCCTCCGGGTTTAAATGGATTTAAATATGTTCTCCAACAAGCACCTACATTTTCCCTAAATTTCATTTTTACATCAGACATCTGTCTGGTGATGGAACCCTCACTAAACCACAAACCTATCAAAACTAAAAAGTCACTTAATCAGAAACCTGTCTAAACTAAACTGTCACTAAACCAGAAACCTGTCTACATTTAACTGTCACTAGACCAGAAACCTGTCTAAACTAGACTGTCACTAAACAAGAAATCTGTCTTAATTTAACTGTCACTAAATCAGAAATCTGTCAAAACTAAACTGTCACTAAACCAGAAACCTGTCTAAACTAAACTGTCACTAAATCAGAAATTTGTCAAAACTAACTGTCACTAAACCAGAAACATGTCCAAATTTAACTGTCCCTAAACCAGAAATCTGTTTAAACTAACTGTCACTAAACCAGAAATCTGTCAAATTAAACTGTCACTAAACCAGAAATCTGTCGAAACTAAACTGTCACTAAACCAGAAACCTGTCTAAACTAAACTGTCACTAAACCAGAAACCTGTCTAAACTAAACTGTCACTATACAAGAAATCTGTTGAAACTAAACTGGCACTAAACCAGAAACCTGTCTAAATTTAACTGTCACTAAACCAGAAACCTATCTTAATTTAATTGTCACTAAACCAGAAATCTGTTGAAACTTAACTGTCACTAAACCGGAAATCTGTCTAAACTAAACTGTTACTAAACTAGAAACTTGTCTAAACTAAACCAGAAATCTGTCTAAACTAAACTGTCACTAAACCAGAAATCTGTCGAAACTAAACTGTCACTAAACCAGAAACCTGTCTAAACTAAACTGTCACCAAACCAGAAATCTGTCAAAACTAAACTGTCACTAAACCAGAAACCTGTCTAGATTTAACTGTCGCTAAACCAGAAACCAAACTTAATTCAATTGTCACTAAACCAGAAATCTGTCGAAACTAAATAGTCACTAAACCAGAAACCTTTCTTAATTTAACTGTCGTTAAACCAGAAACCTGTCTAAACTAAACTGTCACTAAACCAGAAATCTGTTGAAACTAAACTGTCACTAAACCAGAAATCTGTCGAAACTAAACTGCCACTAAACCAGAAACCTGTCAAAACTAAACTGTCACTAAACCAGAAACCTGTCTTAACTAAACTGTCACTAAACCAGAATTCTGTCAAAACTAAACTGTCATTAAACCATAAATCTGTCAAAACTAAACTGTCACTAGACCAGAAACCTGTCTAAACTAAACTGTCACTAAACCAGAAATCTGTTGAAACTAAACTGTCACTAAACCAGGAACCTATCTAAATTTAACTGTCACTAAACCAGAAACCTGTCTAAACTAAACTGTCACTAAACAAGAAATCTGTCGAAACTAAACTGTCACTAAACCAGAAATCTGCCGAAACTAATCTGTCACTAAACCAGAAACCTGTCTAAACTAAACTGTCACTAAACCAGAAATCTGTCGGAACTAAACTGTCACTAAACCAGAAACCTGTCTAAATTTAACAGTCACTAAACCAGAAACCTGTCTAAATTTAACTGTCACTAAACCAGAAACCTATCTTAATTTGTCACTAAAACAGAAATCTGTTTAAACAGAACCCTACTTGATATACTTTCTCTTAATTGAAAACCTGTCCGAACAGAAAACATAATTAAAGGGTGACCTCTGTAAACTAAAGCTTCACTACTAAGCAGAACCTTTGATAAACTGTAAGCCTGATAAACAGAACCTCTGAACTTAAGCATCACTAAACCAGAGCCCTGTTTAAACTAAAACCTCAGGTAAACAAAAACCTGTCTTAACTGAACCCTCAAATAACATTAACCTGTTTAAACTGAACCCTCAGTTACCAGAAACCTGTCTAAAATTAACCCTCAGTTAACCAGACACCTGTCTAAACTGACCTCTCAGTTAACCAGAAACCTGTCTTAATTGAACCCTCAGTTAACAAGTATTCTGTCTAAACTGAACCCTCACTAAACCATAAACCTATCTTAGCTGAACACTCAGTTAACCAGAAACCTATCTAAGCTGAACCCTTAGTTAACCAGAAACCTGTCTTAGCTGAACCCTCAGTTAACCATAAACCTGTTTAAACTGAACCCTCAGTTAACCAGAAACCTGCCTAACTGAACCCTCAGTTAACCAGAAACCTGTCTTAACTGAACCCTCAGTAAACCATCAACCTGTCTAAACTGAACCCTCAGTTAACCAGAAAACTGTGTAAACTGAACCCTCAGTCAGAAACCTGTCCGAACTGAACACCCAGTTAACCAGTTACCTGTCTAAACTGAACCCTCGGTTGACCAGACACCTGGACAGAAACATTTCAAAACTGAACCCTCAGTTAACCAGTAACCTTCTAAACTGAATCCTCAGTTTACCAGAAACCTGCCTTAGCTGAACCATCACTAAACCAGAAGCCTGTCTAAAAACAACTCTCACTAAACCAGAAACCTGTCTGGATAGAACCCTCAATCAACTAGATACCTGTCTGAATTTAACCCTCACTAATATAGTTGCCAACTTGCACTTTTTTAGCGTGTAATACACGCTTTTTGACATTTTACACGCAAATGTTGATTTACATGGTGTGTACACGCAAAGTTCAATTTTCACAGCATTCATGTATGTTACTCGTCATAATAGCGATTCAGTTATTATAATGCATAGTGAGAAGGGCATTTTCAATTATAAAAAAAAAATCCACAAAGATATCTTGAAATGTGCCAAATAAGCAACATTGGATTATAATTAAAATTGCCAGTACTAGCTGTTTTAACTTCGCCTTAATAATAATTTTTAGATCTGAAAATAATCTAGTCGCGCGTTTTTACACGCTTTTCCAAACTAGAAAGCGTGTAATTACATGATTTTCTATTCTAAGAGGTTGACAACTATGCTCACTAATCCAGAATCCAGAAATCTGACCAAACAAAACCCTCTTCAAACTAATAACCTGTCTGAACAGAATCCTCTCTTAAGGTAGTACGGGAGTTTAAAATTGCGCATCATTCTTGCATATGTGACAAAAAAATGGAATTCACTATGGGAACGTTGCCGAAACCATTTCCAATGTCTTGTAATAGTTACGTTTGATGAAATATTCCAGTTTTATTGCGTAACCATGCAGAATATCGAACCTTTCAGCTAACTCCAGTTAAATTAAGGGGAGATAATTTGTATAGAAATAATAGGAAAAAGTGTTTTTCGCGATTAATGAAAAAATTAGTTCGGTGACCCCAATTTTTTTTTCATGGAAATTGAAGGACAGTGTATTAGCTATTAATTTACCAATTTTAAATAAAATCTATTTGATGTAACTAAAATTATTTAAAATTTTGTCAGAATTCGCTAATTTTCCCTATTATTTCAACCAAAATAGCAGATTTTTACATTTCATATTTCATTCTTATATGGCCGGTGACCCCTTATTTTTATTTGATTTTTCGTATGCTCTAATTACAAAGGGTAAATCATGAAAATATCAGAGAATTCTATCTGACAAAATTTTAGACCCCCGTACCACCTTAAGCAGAAACATGTATGAAACAAACCTTGACTGAAGCAGATACATGTCAAAATTGTGAATCCTGAATAAACCAGAAACCTCATTGAACAGAACCGTCACTTAAATAGAAACCTGTGTGAACAAAAACCTCATTAAACCAGATGAAACCTCATTTAACCAGAAAACTTTGTAAACTGTGCATGGTGAAACGCCCGTTTGTATTAAAACTATACCTAGATGCAAACCAAACATAATCTTCAGTAACAATAGGGTTTGGTTAAGACAGTTAACTTTCTCTGCAGCTCTTATTTTCTGGACATGTAAGGTAGATAGACACTGTTGTGTTGCGCAATTCAATCACATGTTTTAAAAATACAGTAGAATATGGATTTGGTTAATTTTTTGGCAGGAACAGTCATTTGACAGGTTTTCCATTGTGACGTCATAATTGATTGACTAATGTAAAACATCATATTTTGTCTACTTTACCGTGAATTAACTCCCTTTTCCTGTAAATAATGTTCATTTTAGTAACTTTGAAAAATAAATAATAAAGATTGCCTTTCCATATTTTCCCTGTACATCATTGTAGATTTAGGTGAAAAATGGCAAAAAATGCACAAACTTCGATCTGGATTCTAGAAAAAAAAAACAAACTTGGTGACCCATACTTTATATTGCCGATTTCAAGTGTATAGGATTGGATAATATTAAGCCCAAAATATTAGTACCCACAGAGAAAAGTGCCATTCTTTGGCCTTTTTGGCCACTTTTTTTGGCCGCAAAACGGCCGACGATGATGTATCACAAATTTAAAGTATTTTCTGAAGACTTTGCACCTGGTGGGTCATTCCTACTTACAAAGTATGAATAGTTGGGTATAAGCGTGATCTGTGTGTTGGGTTACATTATTCCAGGGCCTCAAAATTGCCATTTTTTCATGATTTTGCACTTTTAAACCGGAAGTGGTGATGACGCATGCACCCTAGGGACTGGCACTTTTATCCTGTGATAGATATGACATCGTATAATCTAGAGTATTAGGTATGAAGTGTTGCATTCTGGTTGCCAAAAAATGGAGCCCACCCCTTTCAAAATGTGCAAATATTTTGCACTTTTCAATGAAAAGCCTATGTTTCCATGCTGAGATGACCTAGGATTGGCAAAATTGTCCTTTCTTGATATGTGATATTGTTGGAAATAGCTATTTCTATGTTTTGAGTGCAAAAAACCGTATCTGCATAGGTTTTGGGACCTGTAAGAGGTGTTCAAGTGAAGTATGACTGCAACCCGTCAAATGACAGGACCCGCATGGTAAGTGTTAAGTATTCTTCATGCTATCCTAACACAAATAATTTGGACCTAAACACATAAATAGCAGTTTGTATAATACATATGCACAATTTAAAAAATTACCGGTACAGTAACTGATGTATTTATTCATTAAAATAAGATTATTTAAAAATAAAATTCATATTTTGAAAATGAACTTAAATATATATTATACACAGTGTAACAATTCTGATATATTTTTTATTAAGTTACAATTTATGTATTGTTACTTAAAGTATGGAGGGTTGTCTTCTATAAGTTTTGGGCCAAAAATATTTGAAGAAAACATGATTTTTCATTATGCATACCATTTATAAAACCACAGCTTTTTCTCTAAAATACATTTTAAAGCTTCTTTCCATTTGAATTTGTCTTAGTAGATGTAGGCTAGCTTCAATTTTCCTATGTTTATTTGTTAATATTATCTCAGATTTTTTTCCTCCAGTTTTTCATGATCTCATCTTGAGGAAATACATGTATGTATAAAAGGTAAAGCATTTTTACAAAGCGTTGAAAATCATGAGAAATAGGAAGATTCTCCCATCAAATAGAGAATGAAATTTAACTATTTTTGCATCTAATGAAAACCAGTTCACTGAAATCTAATTAGGAATTCCTTTATTTGTGGTAATCATGTGATTTCATATGAAATTCACATGAATTTATCATGATCAAATATTTTTGACCCAAGACAGAACAGTTATTGGTTTAAGCTTAATTTATATTCATTTTGTTATGTTGAATTTTAATGGTTTATAATTTATCTCGCTCATTGTTGTGTTTTTCTTATATGGCTTCATAATACCCACTCCATAAACATAAATACATTTGTCGTCATACTGTAGACTCAAATGCCCCAAAAGTACCCTAACGAAAAGAAAATACGTAAGCACTCTCATTCTGTATAATTTGCATGCATTATGTTCAGGAAAAGCAATCTTAAAACAAAAATCCTTAATCAAAGTTGTAGACATACAAATTTGCTATCCAAAGAAGAGGTTTGGGGATGGAGCCCTCTTATTGTTGGAAAACCTTTAAAATGTTGTGGAGAGATTTTTGTCAAGACTGTAAATATTTTTTTAACCCTTATCAGCCTGTATTGCCCAAAATGAGTGATAGTCATCACTTTGCATTCTTCAGCATTATTGTAGATGCAAATCACCTTGTCCTAGACAGGTGGCCATACCTGCCAAGTGACACACATTTGCTTGTTCACACCCGCAAAAATGACGTGTGACGGTGGCCCAAATTCAACCAAACTAGGCATGAACATTAATTGGCATGAGAACATGAGACTTAGCTTACCTGTATTTAGTACTAATCAGATAATCCTAAAGAATGCTAGGACCAAAAATGAATATTCCTAATAATTTTACAAACTCATTTGAAAAAGTAGAGCAAATTATAAAATACATGTAAAACTAGAACTACGGTAGAATTATGCAAGAAGATCCTTAACAAAGATTTTTCATTTTATTCTGATCTGACAACAAAGGCTTATGGCAAAAAACTTCAACATCAAAGATCCTATGCAAAATGCATTTTAACTTCTGCCTGTCTGAAACTGCAAGCTCAGTTGGAACCAGACATTTGGTGAAGTAGTCATTATTATTGATCACTTTGAAAATAGTTTAAATTTGGGTTCAGAGGTGTAAGGGGTTCTGGAGTTATGCCCCTTGAAACTTTGAAATTTTATGAATTTAAGGGTTTCTTGTGGATACAGAGTGGGGTTGACTCAATAGAAACAATAGCCTGAACCTACTTGGACAACCCTTTCCACTTTAAAGAGTCCAAATCAGTCAGTGCTATGTAAAGAGAACAAAATGTTCATTTCAAAGAGTTACGTGTAATTATGTTCCACTGTAAAGTGAAACCTGTCTATACCTAGACCCTATTCGGACTCAAGAATTTGTTCGATTTAGAGAGGTATTCAGTTTACACAGGTTTAAAATAAAAAGATTATGATACGAAGTGACTTCAAAATGAGTTTGGTTTAGACAGGTTTCTGGTTTAGTCAGGGTTTGGTTTTGACAGGTTTCACTGTATTTTGTGTTGATTTATGAATTCCTATATTTGAAATGTTGGTTTGTATTGTTGCATGATGGTTCTAATAAAGGAAACACATGTTAAAAATAGCACTTCAAAACAATCCAAAAACTAATGACAGGGTTTGGCAATAACACAAATCCTCTAGCTCAACACCAGTAAATTTGGAGAGGACTACTGAATTTTCATTAACGTATATATTTTACTGTAGAATCTGGGGGCATATGTAGTGTTTCACAAACACATCTTGTTCAATTTGGAGTCCTTTGTGATATAAATAAGAAAATTACACAAACCATATATCTACTGCAAACCAACTTATTTTGGTGACGATTTTTTTCTGTGAATCATAATTTTTATATAGGGGCAAATTACTTTCACAGTTCGTTTTTCTGTTTAACTTGAAAACAAGTTTATGAGAATTTAATTTAGCTATATTCTTTCCCACAATTTCAACGAAAATAAATCCCTCAAGGGGAAACAAGTTTGTTTACAGTATTTTGGTTGATTAATTCACTGCAGGACTTGTAAATTCAGGCATCTAATGGTCCTCTCCTCTGGTAGAGTCTACCGAAATGATAAAGTTTATGTTGAACCTGATAATTATAATATAGTGCTCTTGGTTTGTCCTTCACATACATCAGTTTTATTATTATTTTGTTTATTTATTAATAACTAATTGACATATCTACAGTTTCTTGTCAGGATAAGGGGGAGAATTACAAATATTTCATTTAACTAGATCTCTTTTAAAAGGGAGATAATTCAAAATTGTTACAGTTATTATGTTATTCATGTCCCTAATTCTTACAAGAAATAAAATTTTCACATTTTCTGTTGTTGTTGTTTTTTTTTCAAAATTATTAATCATTATACCCTGTCTACCCATAGCAAGGGGACAGGGGTATACTGTTCTCTCTTTCAGTGTGTCGGAGTTTGTAAGTGGATTTCCGTATGTGGTTCTATGATCAGTAACAAATTTATGTTGTATTTTTACCTTAACAAAAATTTTAAATTCTCATATTTTGTCATAAGTAATTTTATCACAAGCTTGAATGTTAATGCCATTTTGTGAGATGTGGTTTCAAGGCTTCAGATGTAGCTATTGAAGCGGTAATTTCATAATATATTGACAAGGACTTGATTGTATGCTATATACAACATATTGCAGAGTTCTACTGAATTTTGCTCACTGCAGCTGTGATTATCGACAAAATGTTTACAGTAATGCTGGAAATTTCAAGATGATACTAGTTCCCTGATGGTAATTTCAGTATCTTCCACCTGAATACATAAGAAATGTGGTAAATCCTTTTGATATTAGCTCACAGGTCCAGGCCACAGTGACTAAAAAAAGCTGGTTTTCCAGATTGTTTCTAGTCACAAACATTTTGACATTGCCTCTGCCTTACGATGACACTGTTTCAACAAGAGGCTTTCAAAGCGCACCATCCCTCATCTGCACCATGGCTGAAATAAGACATTCCAATGATAAAGCTATTGGTATGTCAACATAAAGGGGCTATGTTATAGGGTCCAATATAAAACTATGTTCCAACTGGAAGCCATCTTGGATGAAAAGCTGACCAGCTGCACCCTTTTTTGAAGGGAATCAACAAAAAGGACAAATGTGACCAAGTTTCTAAATTGCTGAGTAGATTCAGAGGAGAAGATCTTTGAATGTGTTTTACATTCCAAACTTGCAGCCATTTTGGATGAGTAACTGACTTGCTAGACATGTTTTAAAGAAGATCACCCAAAGACTATTGTGACCAAATTTGGTTCAAAATGGCTTTGTGGCTGCTGCTTTAGAGGAGATCTTTGAATGCTTTCAATTGGGTACCAGTGTTTAACTAAGTATGTTCAACCCTGGTGGCTATCTCATTAGTATTGTGGACTTGTCCACACATTTTTGAAAGGCACCAAAAGTTATTATTATATAGGCCTCTTCGAAAACTCATTTGGTCTCCCCTTCCATTTCGGCAATTAACAAGAGCTGGCACATACCCCCGCTCATTGAACCTTTAATCAATGTTGCAAGTACAAATTTAATTGTATAGGGACACAATACAGTTGTGGACACAGTACAAGTATAAACACAATGATATAATCCTAGAGACCAACATGATCAACTATAATTGTCTGCACAACAATTGAATCTGCCTTACATTTTCAAAGGAAATTGTGACAAAAAATTCCCAATATTGTACAACAATGAAAAACAATGACGTCTTTGAAAACATGAAGTGTTTATCACATAACTTTGAAATCTGAATACACGAAAGATTTGACCACGAGGAAACTCTGAGCAAAACAATAATTGAATCCAACTTTCAGTTTCAGAAGAAATTTTGACGAAAAATTCCATTTATTGCACAACAATGATGTCCAGAAAGTGCTTATGACTTAACCTTGAAATCCTAATCAACGATATAGATTGGACCATAAGGAAGCTCTGTGCAAAACAACAATTGAACCCCACTAATAGTTTCAGAAAAAATTGTGACGAAAAATTCCATATATTGTACAACAATTAAAAAACAATGTCTTGGCAAACAGGAAGTGCTTATGGTGTAACCTTGAAATCCAAATACACAATAGATTGGACCATAAGGAAGCTCTGTGCAAAACAACAATTGAATCCCACTTACTGTTTCAGAAAAAATTGTGACAAAAAATTCCACATATTGTACAACAATGAAAAACAATGTCCCGGCAAACAGGAAGTGTTTAAGGTGTAACCTTAAAATCCGAATACACGATAGATTGGACCATAAGGAGGCTCTGTGCATAACAACAATTGAATCACCCTTACAGTTTCAGAAAAAATTGTGACGAAAAATTTCCTATGCTGTACAACAATAAAAAAAAACAATGAAGTCTTGGCAAACAGGAAGTACCTATGGGGTAACCTTGAAATCTGTATATACACATTGGACCATCATGAGAAAGTTTTTGCCAAAATATGATTTCATTCTGTAAAGTAGTTGCTGAGAAAAGTGTGATTACGGACAGATGAAAGAACGGAGGTAAACCAGTATACCCCCACTACTATGTAGCTGCGGTATAATTACAATGAAACCTTTTTTGGTTATTAACTCAACACGGCAAGTTGGATCATTTTCTGATGTCGAATNTATACGACCGCAAAAATTTTTGCGGTCGTATAAAAACCATCACAGATATCAAAAATCTGACCGGGATAAAAATGATCAGCATGATGAGATCTACCCACTGTGCAAATTTGAAGAAAATCTGAAAACCCATCTCTGAGTTATAGCCCTTTTTCCGTAAAATTTTTAAAATTTTTGCACTTTTTATTTTTTATTTCAAAAAGTGTAACAGATAGAGGTCAAGTGTAAATTGCAAAAATGTTCAGCATATCAAGATCTACCCACCCTGAAATTTTGAAGAAAATCCATAAACCCTTGTAGGAGTTATTGCCCTTTTTTCACCAAATTTTTAAAATTTTCATACTTTTCAGCTTTTATCTCCAAAACTATAGAAGATATTGATGAAATGTTTGCCATGCTGTGGCGACTTCAAAACTGATGTTGAAAATTGTTCCTTGACTGTCATTTTCAAAATGGCCGCCAAAAAAGGCGGGAAAATTCAACATTTTCCGATTTCAATGGAATTTGGTTTCCAAATAAATATTGATGTTGCGACTTCAAATCCGGTGGTGAAAATTGTTCGTTGACCGCCATTTTCAATATGGTCGCCAAAAAAGGCGGGAAAATTCAACATTGTCCGATTTCAATGTTATTTGGTTTCCAAACAGATATTGATATTGTGACTTCAAAACCAGTGTTGAAAATTGTTTGTTGACTGCCATTTTCAAAATGGCCACCAAAAAAGCGGGAAAATTCAACATTGTCCGATTTCAATGACATTTGGTTTCCAAATAGATATTGATGTTGCAACTTCAAAACCGGTGTTGAAAATTGTTCGTTGACCACCATTTTCAAAATGGCCACCAAAAAAGGCGGGAAAATTCAACATTGTCCGATTTCAATGACATTTGGTTTCCAAATAGATATTGATGTTGCGACTTCAAAACCGGTGTTGAAAATTGTTCGTTGACCGCCATTTTCAAAATGGCCGCCAAAAAAGGCAGGAAAATTCAACATTGTCTGATTTAAATGAAATTTGATTTCCAAGTAGATATTGATGTTGCGACTTCAAAACCGATGTTGAAAATTGTTTGTTGACTGCCATTTACAAACTGACCTCTCAACTTCAAAACTGGTGTCGAAAGTGGTTCTTAGCAAGAACGTTTTTTGTCAAAAAAGCCCAACAAAGAAATATAGTAAAACATCATCAGACTCTAAAAACAGTTCAAGATATTGGAGGTGTTTGAGCTACAAAAGTTTGAGAAACTGAAGATCAACTGTATAACTTACAATGTTCCCTTGATTGTGGCAACTGAAAGCCAGGTGAGCGATATAGGCTCCTGGGAGCCTCTGGTTTGAAGGGAACCAACAAAGGACAAATGTGACCAAGTTTCTGAATTGCTGAGTAGATTCAGAGGACAAGATCTTTGAATGTGTTTTCCCAATGTCAAACTACATTCCAAACTTGCAGCCATTTTGGATGAGTAACTGACTTGCCGGACATGTTTTAAAGAAGATCACCCAAAGACTATTGTGACCAAATTTGGTTCCAAATGGCTTTGTGGCTGCTGCTTCAGAGGAGATCTTTGAATGCTTTCAATTGGGTACCAGTGTTTAACTAAGTATGTTCAACCCTGGTGGCTATCTCATTAGTATTGTGGACTTGTCCACACATTTTTGAAAGGCACCAAAAGTTATTATTATATAGGCCTCTTCGAAATCTCATTTGGTCTCCCCTTCCATTTCGACAATTTACAAGAGTTGGCACCCGATGGCAGCCTGATATACCCCACTAATTGAACCTTGAATCAATGTGGCAAGTACAAATATAATTGTATAGGGACACAATACAGTTGTGGACACAGTACAAGTATAAACACAATGATATAATCCTAGAAACCAACATATTCAACTATAACTGTCTGCACAACAATTGAATCTGCCTTACATTTTCAAAAGAGATTGTGACGAAAAATTCCCTATATTGTACAACAATGAAAAACAATGACGTCTTTGAAAACATGAAGTGTTTATCACATAACTTTGAAATCTGAATACAAGATAGATTTGACCATGAGGAAGCTCTGTGCAAAACAATAATTGAATCCAACTTTCAGAAGAAATTTTGACGAAAAATTCCACTTATTGCACAACAATGAAAAACGATGTCCCGACAAAGAGAAAGTGCTTATAACTTAACCTTGAAATCTGAATAAACGATATACCGTGAAAGTACTTTTATTCGTGGACATCAATTTTCGTGGTTTTGATAATTTTTACTATTTTGTGGGTACTTAAATTCGTGGTTTTGAGTTCTCTGCATTAAAACTATAGGGTAAAATGCATTTCGTTGGGAACTTAATTTCGTGGTTTAAGGGAACCAAGAAATCCACGAAAATTGGAACCCCACGAACAATAGTACTTTCACAGTAGATTGGACCATAAGGAAGCTCTGTGCAAAACAACAATTGAACCCCACTTATAGTTTCAGAAAAAATTGTGACGAAACATTCCATATATTGTACAACAATTAAAAACAATGATATCTCAGCAAACAGGAAGTCCTTATGGTGTAACCTTGAAATCCAAATACACGATAGATTGGACCATAAGGAAGCTCTGTGCAAAACAACAATTGAATCCCACTTACAGTTTCAGAAAAAATTGTGACAAAATATTCCACATATTGTACAACAATGAAAAACAATGATGTCTCAGCAAACAGGAAGTGTTTAAGGCGTAACCTTAAAATCTGAGTACACAATAGATTGGACCATAAGGAGGCTCTGTGCATAACAACAATTGAATCCCTTTTACAGTTTCAGAAAAAATTGTGACGAAAAATTCCCTATGCTGTACAACAATTAAAAAAACAATGAAGTCTTGGCAAACAGGAAGTACTTATGGGGTAACCTTGAAATCTGTATATACACATTGGACCATCATGAGAAAGTTTTTGCCAAAATATGATTTCATTCTGTAAAGTAGTTGCTGAGAAAAGTGTGATTACGGACAGATGAAAGAACGGAGGTAAACCAGTATACCCCCACTACTATGTAGCTGCGGTATAATTACAATGAAACCTTTTTTGGTTATTAACTCAACACGGCAAGTTGGATCATTTTCTGATGTCGAATTCATCCTGAACACAGTTCATAACACTGTCCATATTTAGATTACTATGTCATTGTTAACTGTCACACTGCGCTAATTTTGTTAAGAATTTAACGTATTCAAGGTTTAAGTTGTATAAATGTTAGCCAACCATACGAGTGATACCGGAAGCGGAGAGTGTTTGTAACTCCACTTGAAGAGAGAGTTCCAATTCAGGAAAAGACAAGAGCTGTTGCAGAATGGCAGACAGATATACCCACTGCTAATTTAACCCTGAATCATTATCACAAGTACAAATTTACGTGGGTGTTGACAGTACATGTAATACAAAATGACATGATTCTCAAGAAATAACTTTTCTCAAGGGTCCCAATGAAATTATCTAGTCGAAATCAGACAAAAATATAATTCAACCTTTTCTGGCCTCTTTTTACACAAAGTGTAAGCAATTTTCTTTGAGCCCGATAGACCCAAATTGCTTACATGACACAAAATCCCTTTAATGCCTCAATCTTAACTTTCGTTTAAACACAGTTTATTTGTAAATACACAAGTTATCACAACTTGGATTGTCCTCTCTTCAGTATCAGTTAAAACCAAGAAATCTTTCATAAAAACACAAAAACTCAATTATTGTAATTGTTGAACATCAAAGCATATGCAAACAAAAAGTGTAGCGCTATCTCTATGCAGGACTCTTATTAAGTACACATATTCTACCTGGGCTTAACAAGAAGAGTCATCCTTCTACATGGAGGATAACAAGTTCTGTTGCAGAATGGCAGCCATGCAGTTATACCCCCGCTCATTGAACTGAATCAATAAGGAAAGTGCAAATTTAAGTGTATGGGGACAATGATAAATCTCAAGAAATAAGGGGAAAAAAATCAAAAGTTGCCATCAAACAGGAAGTAGATGAGTGATGGACTTGAAAAAGAGAGACATGTTACAACTCGTCATATCAAAGCTTCAGATCAAATATCAAATCAATACTACATACAAAAGCCGAGAAATCCTTGACAAAAAATTTCAATATATGGCTATAATGGGAAAAAAAAATCAAAGTTATTGTCAAACAGGAAGTAGATAGATGAGTTATGCACTTGAAAAGGCAAGACACATACTAAAGCTTCAGACAAAATATAAAATCATAACTCCATATGCAAGCTTAGAAATCCTTGACAAAAAAATGAAATATATGGTTATAATAGGAAAAAGTCAAAGTTATCATCAAACAGGAAGTAGATAAGTTACTGACATAAAAAGAAGAGACATGATACAACTTGTCATACTAAAGCTTCAGACAAAATGTCAAATCATTACTACATACACAAGCTGAGAAATCCTTGATGAAAGATTTTCAAGGCAGACGGACAGATGGACAAGGGTAAAAAGGTATACCCCTCTACTACTGAGCGGTGGTTTAAAAAAAAGTAGCTAAACAAAACATTTTGGCAAGGAATGAGATTTTTATTGCAAATGATAACAGATTTATCAGGCATTACAACTATATAGATATCTGGACACAACAAGTTTACATTCTACCACTAAATACAAACATTCTAATTACTGACCTCTTCACTTCTAGTTTTACCCGATACCGAAAAAATGATATCTTTAATGCTGATGGTTGACCTCATTTATCAAATTTATACCAAATACATTTCTAAGGTTATGAAAATCTAGTCATCTCTTTGTTTAAAATTCTACTCTCCAACAAATGAGGGATCATGGGTAATGTGCTATTTAAATTACCAACAAAGAGTTAAAATTTGGTCTTGTGAGGTTGTGTTTCTCATTTCTTAAATCCAATCAAATTATTTGGTGTATGTTAACCCACAATGCATTAGTTTTTGAAACAGCAAAATTTGCAAAGAAACATAGAAACCAGTGTCGTTAACCTCTTTGATGGGGGGAAAATTGGAAAATTAAAATAACATGGATCTTTTCATTAACCCCAAATGAATCACATGGGTTTTTTTTTTTACCTTTTATCATGAAGAGATGATTTTTTGAAAAAAAAACAAATAAATAACAGAAAAATGGGTTTAACGAAACAATTCATTGTTGAAAACATAAAAAGCTAGATATGTTGATCGAATGTCATCTGCGAAAATAATCGGTGTCAAATCTATTAAATTATAATAAACGAGACCAAAGAGACTTGGATTGTTTTACATGAGAATATCATTTTTTAGATAATATCACAATAATTATAATTCATTGTTTGCCATAGAAACTTACAAAAGAATTAACCTAAAATTATCCATTGAGCATATTACCTGTAATTCAGATCTTTTTTTCATTTTTAACAAAACATTAAAATATAATGTAAAAATAATTTGTACATAGGACATTTGTTCATCAATTGCAAGATAACTCTAACATTTTGAAATATGAAACATATAATTTGCTTCCATTTTGGCCATCTTCAAATTTAAACAAAAATAGGAATCGCTTTTAAACAATATTCTGAGCTATTATATCACAAAATTATATAAAATTTTGAATATAAAATCAATACAAAATAGTTTTAATTTGATAATATTTTTATAATGACCACTAAACAAGATAATTTTATTCAAATACTGTAAACCATCTTGTTTTTGTGACTTCTTAATTTCACGTTTTGTCAGTCCCAGTCAATTTTGCCGCGACTTATTTTCGTGTTTTTTCTATTTTTGCTGATATATTTGTATTAGGATTAGAAATATTCATGAAATTAATATGTTTACAGTACTCAGTTTTAATAAATGAATATATATATATAATTGTCAGATTTTAAAGCACCAAATCATTTTACAAATACTTCAACCTTGTGAGATTTCAGATACGAACACAATATATATATATTGTACAAAGATACTCAACATGAAGGCATATTTCAGACTACAATGAATAAATAATATTACTATCGTAGATATATAAATATATGTATAAAATATATAAAAATCATATAATTTCATATTTTTCGCCTACAAACCAAACCTGTTTTTTTAAATGTGAATAATCTTGTTGATTTTGAAAAATAAATAATTTTTTGCTCATTTGAAATTCACGTTTTTAACAGGTATGACTTGTAGACAAAAAGGCGATTATCTTTTTTACCGAAAACATTTGAAACAGTAACAAACTGCACCTTAAAATTAAGACTTTTCGAAAACTTAAAAGACAAAACAAAATACACAAATACTACAAACTGGTTTTCATAGCTTTTTTCTGTCTGGTGGCAAATGGATACAGCATGTACTGATTCCGCTGCAAACGTGGTCACTATAACATGACCCTTGCCTCACAATTTTTTCTGGGGTAACAGGGTCGAGGTCAAAGTTCAATTTCCACTTGCTTGATGTTTGATGATGACTGTCTTTATAAAAAGGTGCTTATTTCTGTGAAATACAAAAAAAAAATCAATATATGTATAAAAATACAAAAATACCAAAGTTGCATCATAATTCAGGCTTTTCTAATTATATTTTCACATTTAATATGAAATGTCTGCACAAGACATTAAAGAGATGAAATGAATACAAATCTATCATATAAAACTGGCATAATTTAGGCAAGTGAAACAGGGTACATTTAAAAGTTAATCCAGTGAAATGAATGTGGGCGATGAGAAATAAATTGGTGGGTGTTCCATGGATTACTTGTGTCCCCTCACTACAGATCAGCTATTTTTGGCTCAGTTAACCTCTTACATGTTAATGAAAACTATACATATATGATTTCCTAACTTGATAATATGAGGAAGATAATATATATTTGTATCCTGAATGGAATTTGGAACCTAGAAATATGAACAAGTTTCAGATTATCAAATGATGAAAACTCTAAAATCAGTAAAATAAAAATTTCAAGTATAGTGTGCACAACCAGATCTCCTGAAAATTTGATTGGAATCTTACTTCCAGTTTTGAAAGATTTGCAGATTAAAAACTAAATGAACAAATGAGTTATTCAGGCTCATCAAACCTCTAAAATCTGTAAAATCAAAATTTTAAGCATCAAGTGCAAAACTAAACTAAGACAACATATCCTGCAAGTTTGGTTTTAATATGACCAATAATTTTGATGGAGTTCTAGATAACAAACAAATAAGCAGGTGATCTTTTTTGCTCAGGATCCTCTAAAATCTGTAAAATCAAAGTTTAAGTATCAGGTTCACAAATATATCAGGAGTACAAAATATCCTGAAGGTTTGGGTAGAATATAACTCTCAATTTTGAAGAAGTTGCAGATTTACAAAACAATAACAAATGAGAAATCTGGGCTCATCTTAAATCTGTAAAATCAAATTTTAAGTTAATTTAAGTATTAGGTGCAAAACTTGACCAGGTGAACAAAATATCCTGAAATTGAGCAATGATATGGATAAAATGTACATGGGACAAGGTCTCTACAAATACATGATTAAACAAGCAATGGAACAATGCTTTTATTGTTGTTCTTCATCTTGAAGTCGCTATGAGGCATTCAACAATGAGCTAGTTTGCTTGGAACTTGACTTAACAGTTTTAAAGGAGATGTAGATTAACAAACCATATTGATAATTGAACTTATCTGTAACTCAAAATTTTAAAATATCAGGGACACAGCTAGATAAAAAAAACAACATATACTGCAAATGTGGTTTGGAAATGGCTTTCAATTTTGGAGGAGCTGTGGATTAACAACATTATAGTGAGCTATTTTGGCTAAAATTTGTATAATCAAAATTTTAAGTTCCAGGTGCACAACTAGACCAGGTGAAAAACATATCAAGAAAGATTTGATGGAATTGGTTTTGAAGGAGTTGTGGATTATAAACCGATGACAGACAACAATGCAAGACAACCGATAGTATTAAAAATATATCTCTATGTGTGGTCTCTGCACACAGTAGGCGACAAAATAATAAAAGACCGAAGTGACTGTAAATGTACGGTAGTTTCTGCAGATGGCCATTTTGACAAATTATGTCCCTTCATAGCAGATCAAATCAAATCATTTGGAAAACAATAAACCAAAAGATGCATAGAAATTGATAACAGAACAAACAACCAAAAGAATCTAAATGAAATGCTTCTTGCAGCCCTTAGTTTCACAATTATATTCTAATTAAATTTGAAAATTATTGAATATTTAGGAAAGAGAGAGAAAGTTCTCACATTTAATCAGAGGCAGTTTTACAGTTATGTCATTCAAGAAACTTGAAGCAAATTCAATAGCTATGGATTCAGCTGAAAATAACAAGAGCTGTTGCCGAATGGCAGCCAGTTATACCCCCGCTCATTGAACACTGAATCAATATGGAAAGTGCAAATTTAAGTGTGTGCCGATTCAATACAGGTGTGGACACAGTTCAAGTGTGGACAAAAACAAGTATGGACCATAAATTTTCAATATATTGGTATAATGGGAAAAATTGATGAAGTCAAACAGGAAGTAGATGAGTGACAGACTTGAAAAGGGGAGACACAGTACAACTCATCATACTTAAGCTTCAGACCAAATATCAAATCATTACTACATGCACAAGTTGAGAAATCCTCGACAAAAATTTTCAATATATGGCTATAATGGGAAAAATCAAAGTTTTCGTCAAACAGGAAGTAGATGAGTGACAGATTTGTAAAGGGGAGACACCGTACAACTCATCATACTTACCGTAATTACCCTTTTTTTCGTCAGTAAAAAACAAGTACTTTTTTTAATTTTTGCAAAATTGACGAAAAATTAAATTTTGAAAACCCTCATGGCCCAAAACATCAGTAAATGCTCAATTCCCGGAGTCAAGTCATAAAAGTCACTGTGTTTATATTTATACATGCAGGTAGGTGTCTTACTTTTGACAATACGAGTCTTGTTTTTATTTACCTGTTTACATAACAAACAGGTGAAGATCTGGGTCAATTGATTGCACGCATGATTTCTCACCTTGACATGTGTAATGTTGTTTTAACAACTCTTATCACCTGTTTGCATACCCTTGTTTTCTTTAATTGACTTATTGTGTAATTATACATTCCATTTATTGATTGTCAACGTTGTGTACTGCCTAAACTAACTTCCGGTAAAGCGTGCTATTTTTATCTTTAATTTATATTGAGGTACTGTACGGGGAATTACCTTAAATTTTGGCATAAAAATACA
>MJUU01042994.1:48481-83301 GCA_002080025.1 Modiolus philippinarum
AAATTGCCCTCAGGGCAAGGTCAAGGTCAAAATGTCTACAAGTATGGTACCAGAAGAAAGCTCTCATCATAATGAAGTTACATACCGGTACCAAATATGAACACCCTACAACTAAAAGCCTACCTTCTAGAGGCAAGGTTAAAGTTTTTTAAAATTGCCCTAAGGGCATGTCAAGGTCAAAATGTCTATAAATTTGGTACCACTAGAAAACACTCATCATAATGAAGTTACATACCAAATATAAACACCCTACTGCTAAAAGCCTACCTTCTATAGGCAAGGTTAAAGTTTTTTATAAATTGCCCTCAGGGCAAGGTCAAGGTCAAAATGTCTACAAGTATGGTACCAGAAGAAAGCTCTCATCATAAGGAAGTTACATACCAAATATGAACACCCTACAACTAAAAACCTACCTTCTAGAGGCAAGGTTTAAGTTTTTTAAAAATTGCCCTCAGGGCAAGGTCAAGGTCAAAATGTCTATAAATTTGGTACCACTAGAAAGCACTCATCACAAGGAAGTTACATACCAAATATAAACACCCTACCTCTAAAAGCCTACCTTCTTTAGGCAAAGTTAAAGTTTTTTAAAAATTGCCCTTAGGGCAAGGTCAAGGTCAAAATGTCTACAAGCATGGTACCAGAAGAAAGCTCTCATCATAAGGAAGTTACATACCAAATATAAACACCCTACCACTAAAAGCCTACCTACTAGAGGCAAGGTTAAAGTTATTTTACAAATTGCCCTCAGGGCAAGGTCAAGGTCAAAATGTCTACAAGTATGGTACCAGAAGAAAGCTCTCATCATAAGGAAGTAACATACCAAAAATGAACACCCTACCACTAAAAGCCTACCTTCCAGAGGCAAGGTAAAAGTTTTTTTTTAAAATTGCCCTAAGGACAAGGTCAAGGTCAAAATGTCTACAAGTATAGTACCAGAAGAAAGCTCTCATCACAAGGAAGTCACATACCAAATATCAACATCCTAGCTATTCAGGTCTCAATTCCACAAGCCAGGTTAAAGTTTGCTGACGCCGACGACGCCGACGCCGGGGGTATGACAATAGCTCTCTGGACATTCGTCCCGGCGAGCTAAAAATCAAAGTTTTCGTCAAACAGGAAGTAGATTAGTGACGGATTTCTAATGGGGAGACACGGTACAACTCATCATACTTAAGCTTCAGACCAAATATCAAATCATTACTACATACACAAGCTGAGAAATCCGTGACGAAAATTTTCAATATATGGCTATAATGGGCAAAATCAAAGTTTTCGTCAAACATGAAGTAGATGAGTGACAGACTTGAAAAGGGGAGACACGGTACAACTCATCATACTTAAGCTTCAGACCAAATATCAAATCATTACTACATACACAAGCTGAGAAATCCTTGACGAAAGATGTTCTGGACGGACGGATGAACGGACAGACAGATGGACAAGGGTAAAACAGTATACCCCCCTCTCCTTCGGAGCGGGGGTATAAAAAGGTTTGGTTTGGCAAATCTTGTTAAAGTGGCAAAATATTTGCATATGGGAAGCCAAAGCCATGTCTTTGTAAGGAAAATGTGCTCTATTAAATTATTAAGATACATGCAGATTCAATAGTCGAGATAGTAATATATTCGGAAATCATGTTGACTGCCTGTTGATTTGTTTCTGCTGAAGTATAAATTTTATCTGGACAAAAGGAATTGTCATGCAATAAAAATATTGATTTTTTAGTAACTATATACAAAACAACTTAGCTATACCATGTATACTACATATACCTACATGTATATGTATCCATTAGAAAAAAAATGTGAATTCAGTAATAACATCTATAGGAGGATAATGTGGATAAGCTTGACACTACATCATTGTTTGAATAAATACAGATTTACTTCATGGTGAGGATAAATGTGGATTATAGAAGCATACATATGGATTAGGCTTACTACATCAATGTTAAATAAATGTGAATTTCCATAATTATGAGAATTTACGTGGATTTACATGTACTTGACTACATCAATGTAAAGGTTAATTGTGAATTAACATCATTGCAAGGATATATGTGGACTACGTCACTGTGTGAATAAATAAAGTTTCTCCTTCAGGTAGGAGTGAGTTAAAAATATTTCTTCCCTTGAGATAGGAAAATTTTGATTTGCAACATGTCAGCTTTAGCGAGCATGTTAAAACCGAAATTTTACTATCGAGAGGGAAGAAATATTTTTAACTCGTGACCCAGCTGAATGAGAATTTTTTTCTCCCAGGAAATGTATGTAAAACGGGCAACATCTAAAATGGGGGAAATCTCTGTTGGAACTTTAATCAACGCCTGTTGGTTAAAAAGTTGCGTGCACATTTAACGAACTGCTGAGAATGGGAGAAATACTGATTTACAACTATTGAAATGATGTAACTACACCATAGTAAGGATAAACAATTATTTATATCATTGCGAGGATATTCATGTATGTGGATTTGGTAGACAACATCAATGTGAGGATAAATGTGAATATCAATCATTACGAGGATATACATGTGTGGATTTAGTGAGGATAAATACAGATGTACATCTCTTGAGAGGATATAGGCAGATTTACTTGAAGTCAACAGAAATAATAGACTAAACTACATCATTATCATTAGGATTTATGCAGCATAATTTTTTTAGGATGTGGATTTGCTAAGCTACATTAATATCAGGCTTTTTGAGGATTTGCTAAACTAAATGGTGGGATATTGTTAGGTGATGATGCAACGTACCTGGTGAAAATGATGACAGGTCAAAAGTTATTCCGCCTGAAATGTACATTAATCATTCTTATTTAATTTTCGTCCTTTTCCAATAATATATTTACACCTCCTTACTCTTTCAATATGAATATTTCAGAAAATACTTTTATTCCCAAAACTTGATAAGATTAATTTTTAATGAAATTTCCTAAGCAAAAAATGTCCTTGATTTTCCAACATGAAAAAACCTTAAAAGGATATCATATTTTTTACATGGGCAAATTAACTTTGAGTAAGATAGGCCTGAAAAATAAAGAAAGAAAAAATTACATTAATTCTACTTTTCTCTGAGCCAAGATTGCTCTGTCATCCTAATAATCTATGAAGAGATTTTTGTTTAGGGTTTAACTTCAAAACATTAGGTGATAGCCAAAAAAGTTGTCGACCTCTAAGGATCCAAAATCTGATCATGACCTGCATTGGATGAAAAAAATTCTGGTCAAAATGTGTCTAGAATTTTCATCCAAATTATTCTATAATCAAGCAAATTCGATTAACTCTACAATATAAACAACAAACATGGTTACTGGGTTATTTAAAACCAGATAGGGTTGCTAATATCAATGGGTGTTGAGTACCTATATAGGGTTACAACTGATGAAATCAAGTCAGTTGACGGCTACGACTGACTTATCCCCCAATCCCTGAAATTCAAATCAATATGATGTCCGACACCCTAACCATCAGAATGGCAGAGAAATCTTGTAATCTTTAATTTTCCCATCACTCCCATTACCATGGGAACACTAAGTGATACAATGACTTACCTTTTCCTCCCCCTCTTCATCTAAGGCAAATTTACTTTGTCCTGATGATTTAAGGTTGTCACGGAAATCAGATTTATCTTTTTTAGCAATTTTATTCAATCTACAAAAATAAAATTCATTTTATCAATCAACTTGTTTTAATATATAATTTACAAAAATTAAATTAAAAAAGAAAATGATGCAGTATCTAAAATAATACAATCTTATATTTTGAGCACTGCTTTGATATCTTTCTAATTATGTACTTTCTCATGTTAATACAAATAAGAGCAGGATTAGAAATCACAGATTTTTTTAATTTACTGTCAGAATACATATATGCCATAGTACCAGAAAGGTAGGATGCATCTGAGAAGCTGTAGATAAATAGGTTCTTATACGAGATCATATTAAAGATAAGGGATATCTTCCATGAGTTTGAGAAATTCCATTTTTTCCTGAGTGAAACGAGGGTAAAAGACATAGAATTTCTTAAACGATATCCTAATCTTTAAGTTTGGTCGAATGTAAGAACCTATTTCTTCCTTAAAATACAATGATCAACCCGACGGAATGTAAATCTTGCCATTTCTTGTGGAGTTCTCAATTGTGACATTAAATCATCCATGGAGTTTCTAGTGGTAGTAATTGTGACGTCGAACAAATTGCAACGTTGGATTGGACATTTACCCATGTAAAACAACTTTACATGACCCTGTCTTCTACGGGCTGTCTTACACGGAAAAGATCCATTTACGGAAGAATTAAATGTCCAGACTGATCAGCTAAAAAGTAAATTTACTGAGGTGTTTTTGAAATTGGTAGAAGAAATTTGAGGTATTGATCAAAGGTCATAGTTGATTCACCATAAGTTGAAATATGCAGTTTTCATACTTGTATATGTTTTGTTCATTTGTATATGGATTTGAATAACAGTATACTAAAACGCTTCTTTGTACTTTCACTTAAACTACACCACATTAAGTGCTTGTTTGTTTCTGATGCCGTTTTCAATAAAAGATAACAATCAGACATGCTTACCCTTCCAGAGCACCTGATGTCACTCTCAGTTTCATGGGAGTTACACTGTGAGTGCCTTGGTTTTGAATGTTGTTTTTTATTTTGTAGCTGTCTAATTATTCCTTTCTGTGTTCTTGTTTTTGCCATGTCTTTGGACTTTGATTTTTGTAAATACCACTTCTTTGTTCCGTCGGTATTCTACTCCCGTTGTTCCAAGACATTTAAAGGTTATACATTCCTTGTTATTTGTAAGATGAGGGTGGTAAAGGGTTATTTTCGTGCATCGTTTTTGGCGTTTTATAAATTCGTGTTTTCGTGTTTTGAGTTTTTATTCTTCGTGTTTTCGTGTTGGCATTATTTCACGTGCCTCGTTTTTGTCCATATTTGGAGCTCGTTATTCATTTTGGACATTTTATACTTCGGGCGTGTTTATTTTCCTGTAAAAAAAAATCGGGACCTGTTATAATTAGGATTGTAACGGTAGCGGAGAGTATCACTGAGCAAAATTTCACAGATTTTCATTGACTTTAAGAGTTTTCAGGTAAAACAACTTTAGAAAAGATGCATGAATTACCATAAATGATAATGACTTCTCAAGTTTTCGGCGAACTACGAGCAACAATTTTCCGTGTTTCGTGATTGCCCATTTTCATCACTCGTGTTTTGTTTTCGGCAATTTTGAAGCACGTTCTTTCGTGTTGGGGACCCCCATTTACCACCCCCTAAAATCGCACCAACCTTTTTTCTCTTAGGTTTAATGATCTCAACACTTGCCAGTTATTCAAGTCTAAACATATTGCTCAACTTGCGTCATGTCTTGCCAGAATTATTTCCTAGTTAAGTCTCCCAAACGAAGTTTTGGGAGACTTATTGTTTTTACTCAATTCTGATTATTTTTTTTTATGTTAAAAACACTTTCACCAGATTGCCTCTATACAACTGTTATCCAATCAAAAATAACAATACACAGTAGCACTTTGATGGCTCGAACTGCAATAGCTGGAACACCATGGAGATCTCGAACCAATTCTCTGGTCCCTTTGTTCAATTTTGAACATAGTTCAACCTCAATAGCTCGAACTGTTTCCCGTAGTTCCTTAGGCATTCCAGCCATCAAAGTTCAAATGTTGATGTATACTCACTTGCTTTCTGTTTTGTTGACTTTCTTTAGAACTGGTTTAGCACTGAAAATATACAAAATGTTTTAATGTAATCTCATCTGTCGATTAGTTTTGCTCTTAATTATACCCCGGAGGGTATTCACCAGCCCAGTGGTCAGTATTTTGGTGCTCACCTGAAATCCAATTATTTTTGAAACCTTATAATATCTAATTTTTTGGAAATTTTGTTGAAAACTATGGAGTATCTCCCTCATGCAATGCTCTGTCCTTGGCTGATTTTGGCTTTACATTTAGATCATATAGGTTATTTGTTCTCTATCAGTTTTAAACATCTTTGATTTTATGGTCTTCCAAAAATTTAGATTTTATCTGCACTGAAAAGACATAAGTTGTCATAATGCCCATATGCAGAAAGTAAATTCACAGTAACTTCTGTATTTAGTTATTTGATAGACTAATGAAGGATCATATCTATGTCAAGAAATACTGAAAGTCCAATGAAAACATCTCATTTCCGGTTTAACCTTGCATTTCTTTTGAAATGCCTGTACCAAGTCAGGGCTATCTAGTATTTTCTGGTGAATTTCCACCTGCTTGGTCTAATACCCTCTTGGACTTTTGGTCTTGACAATTCTGTTCGGAAAATTTGTTTTCCCCTTTTCCACATGAATTATGTTATAAAATAGTGATATGCATTACACTTGACAAGATTTTCAAAACTGGCAGGTATGAGTGTTTCAGGTGAATATTTACATTGCAGTTTATATTATTTATTACAATGTCTAATATTGTGTCCACTAAGCTGTATTGATGGCATGTGTGTCTCCTAAAAATATAACACAAGTGGCAAGAAGTTGGCCAAATGTGTTTATCATTAAGTACCATTTCTTTTGAAATCCTTCATCGTCTCTAAAAATCAAACTACATTGTTGAATTTTGTATTCATTTCACGGTTTCCATAATTGATTTTTTTTAATCAATTACTCATGAGTATTTAATCAATTACTCATGAGTATTATCAGAATTATTATCACAGGGTCTAGTTAGTTGTAAGCAAGAGTTATCATGCATTGGTCTACATTTACTCACAAACTATTGATCAAAAGTTGCATCTTTTTTATTCTTTTCTTCCATGTATCAAAGATTTGGATAGTCCAAGCATTAAAATACAATGATTCCACTGTAGGGGGTCTCAATGGGGGTCCCTTTCCCAAATCCTGTCGATTTTTCTTCACTTTCCCGTTTGAAGATTGGGGGGAAATTTTACAAAAACTCTTATAAGAACTCATTTAACAGCTCATCCCGCTTCGCCCTAGAATCCTTTCCCATTTTCACATGCATCATTTTCCGCTTGCTTTAAAATGCCATTCCGCTTCCCGCTTATACCCGAAAGAGACTGCATACATAGGAAAGGTCAATAAGTGCTTTCTTTTCCAGTGTGTGGTATACTAATAAGTGCCTCTTTTTCCAATTTCTAAGAGTTGTGAGTGCATAACATGAGGATTACAGTACAAATGTTGATGTAACAAATTAACAGGACTAAATGGAAAGTCCTATATTGTAAACTCCTTATACATTTCTGTTACTAATTATACTTACAATTTACCCTTTGAATCATTTACTTTTAATGTTAATTGGATAATCTGTAAATAAAGAAACAAATATACAAATTTATTACATATAAATTTAAATACTCAGACACAAGGTCAATCAAATCTCACACATCTTACTATAGATCACAAAAATTCATCATTAAACATTCTGAATTAAAAAAAAATTAATATTTTCCTCTTAAAGTGTGTGATGTTTTTTTAATATTTATGAACAGTTGTGAAATTTTCCATTAACAAATATTACATTTAAATTTTTTACTCATGAAGGTAAAATTCCATAATTTTTTTTACTTGAACTCGAATCACCATCATCTGCAGTGATTTGCATAAACACTTTCACTCATTGATTAAAAGAACCCTCCATCAAAAATGGTAATTGACATATTTTTTAATGCTTATAACAAATTGAACAATCTGACAACCAAAAACAGTTATAACTCTTAGATTTGACTACCGACTTTCACATTTTCCCAGATTGAATCACTCACAGTATGACAGGTGCTGTTAACAGAGCAGGACATGCTTACCCTTCCGGACCACCTGATGTCGCTCACAATTTTTAAGGGAGTTCACACTGTTAGTGCTTTAGTTTTTGTGTTGTCTCGTAAAATTTTAGTTTTGTCTTCGTTAGTGATGTTTGTGGTTCCGATTTGTCCTTGGCAATGTTTGAATACTAAAGTAACAACAACTTTTCAAAATTTTAACATGGTACTGTTTGAGGATTAGAGAAGTAACGCGTACCATGGATATTTAATTGGTTATGTCTTAGGGTTAGAGAATGACATTAACCAATCTGCTATCAAACAGATCTTTCAAAAAACAGTTTCCTCACTCACAGTGTGACGGGTGCTGTTAACAGAGCAGGACATGCTTGCCCTTCCAGAGCACCTGATGTCACTCTCAGTTTTACTGGAGTTCACACTGTGAGTGCCTTTGTTTTGAATGTTGTGATTTCTGTTTCTGTTCTTTGTATCTGTCTAACGTCATTGTTTTGTGTCCAACGTCATTGTTTTTGTGTCCAATGTCATTGTTTTTTTGTGTCTAACGTCATTGTTTTCTGTTTTCTCGTTTTGGCCGTGTCTTTGGACTTCGATTTTTGTAAATTTCACTCCTTTGTTCCTTCAGTATTCTACTGCCCTTGTTTAGCACTGGTAGACTTGAGCAGATGGGCATTATGTGTGCGCCCCCTTGAAGTGGAAAAACAAGTATGTGAATTTGGTCATGTGACATTGTGAATTTACAATAAAATTGCAACTCAACATTCCTTCCAAAAAAGACATTCAAGGACTTTTTTTATTTGTGATATGAAAATACACGTACTTGCCAACCTCAAATTCTGCTGTGGTGGGTCATGACCCAACATGCAGGTATGTGGTGTTGGGTCATTACACATAAAGCCAGTATATGCACCATTTCAAGAATTTGTTGCTTAAGTTCTATACCATTTATGACCATACATGGGAAAGACCTTTTCTGTTAAAGTGTTTTGGGCATTTTCAGTTGGTTGTTAAATATTTTCTATGAAATAAATCAGTTGTTTTCTGTTTTTGATGAAGTAAATCAGTTGTTAATTGTTTTTGGATCATTTGGTGTTTCTGTTCTGCTAAAATTTAACTTTGTCTTATTTATAAAAGGAAATTAAAAGGCTTGGTTCTATGTTAATCTTAAGAAATGTGGTTTTTTTTTGTGGCGGGTTATTTTTCTTTGTGGCGGGTCATTGGCGGGTGACAATCTCATTGGCAGGTGATTAGTGATTACCCCTGGCGGGTGAGGGGTTCATTTTGCAGGTAACACCTGCCAAAAGGGGGGGTCAGTTGGCATGTATGTGTGACATTTTTTGTTCAAATGCTACTATCAGTGCAATCTGTGTTGTCCCCAAAGTAAACTGACCTCTGCATCTTGTTTTCTAATTTTAACCTCCCAGTCGTACACTTCCTCCTCAAGTTGTGAAAGTTTTTGGTGAAGATCTTTACACAGTTTGACTAAATCACCTGGAATAAAAGAAATACTCCACTATAATAATTTGAAAATTATGGGGACTTTGACAGAAGCTCTTGTTATTTTCTGATTACCTCCCTTTGTATATGCAAAGATAGTCAATCTACAGCACATAATTTCTTGCCAACAAAAACAAACAATCCTCTGCCTGGTCATTTTAAATAATAAAACTGTGTCTTTATTTTGTGAAAATGATGAAAAAGAGAAATAGGGTCAAAATGAGTAATTCATTAAAAGAAAAGAAAAACTTATTTTTTCACTAGGTAAGTTAGATATTACACAACTATAATATTTACAAAGATGTAATAATCTGGAAAAATGTAATATTCCAACATATATGTTTTAAGTAAAAAGAAATATTTGCAAGTCTGAACACAATGAAATTGAAATTATCACATAATGACCAAAATTTATACAATGCAAAAAATAAATCTTTTTACAGTATCTATTTTACATACAGTAATAAATTTTATCACATCAAATATTGAAAAGAGAAAAGCGTTGACTACTCCTAGTAAGCCGAGTTCTCAGGAAAAATAATGTTTAGGCCATTTGAGAAAAATGTTAACAAATTTCTATTCTTAGTACCAGTTGATAATGTTTTGTCCTGATTCCAAAAAATATTTAGTCTCTGGGTTTGATATTTGAACATTTACCTTTACCTAAATATAACTCAGCTTACCAGGGGTGTTGTATGAAACAATTGTTTCCCCTTTGTACTTAGGAGATGTTCTGAAAACTTTATCAAATATGTCAATTTTCTAATAATCAGATCTTATAATAGTTATACAAGAAAATGTATGTTTCATAAAAAAATTATCATATCACAGCGGATTTCCTGGATCATTAACGTATTATATTTGCAATTCTTCAATGAACATACCAATATTCCAATAGTAACATCTATAAGAACTCCTTCTAAACTCCTGTCTTTTATTTGTCAATCAACCCATCAAACGTCTTTAGAATTCTATTATACACCAATTGGTACTGCCTGAAGGGGTTTACCTTGATACAACAGGATTCTATAGAACTTTGATTGGTTGATTGATAAAAAAAAGACAAGAGTTGTTATATGTGTTACTTGAGAAATATTGGTACGTTCATTGAAAATTTGAAAATATAATACGTTAATGATCAGGAAATCTGCCATAATTGTGACAAACATAAGCAAAAAGGTACTAAACAATAGATTTCAACCTTCAAAATTAATTCAGAAGGAAAAAATTTTCATTTCAAGACACACCACTCAGGCGATATTCATTACAGCTGTATGATAGTTGATCAAAACTGATGAAGCAAAGTGAAATAAAAAGGGTTAAAGGTCATCAAAACATAAAGGTTAAAGGTTGACAAATAGCCGACAAAAACTGTAATATAGAGAGAGGTTAAAAAGAAGTGTAAAAAGTCTCAAGAGTATGAAACACAATATAGATCTTTTTTAATAAATAAAAAAAGATTGTGATGAGTAGGTTAAAGGTCATCAGAAAGGGGTTAAAGGTCATGCAGCACAACATCCGAAGTACCTTCAGCTTTTCCATCTAAACTTAATGCCCCGACACGTTCATTTATATAACGCTCCTTTTCTTCAGCTTTGGCTTTTGCCTCATTACGCAAATCTTCTGCAGCTTTTTGCATAATAAGTTTCTATAAAATAAATTTCATTGTTCAAAGAAAAAAATTCATTTCGAGAAGATCAATAATTAAAATATCCAAACATGTAAATTCCATGCAAAACTATGGTGGGTTAAAATGCAATATTCAGAACCAAATGATTGCCACTGATGTTATAAAGAAAAACTTCCTATAACCATGGGCTGGCAGTAATTCCAAAGGACATGCAAAAAGCAATTGAAAAGTGTAAGGGGATAAACTCACAATAAGCATTCATTTGGATTTATGTTAGTACATGTTTTTTAAATATAGACAAATACTATTATTCTTTCTTCTCCCTATCTTCTGGTATAAATTAACAATTTTCACAACTTTTAAATACAAGTTAGAGGTACAAAGAATCTGACATCAGGAAATCAACTTCAAATTAGTAATTTTCATGTAAAATGCTTTCATAATAAAGAATTCCATCCACTACTCCAACCTCCCCAACAAAAAACAAACAAAACAAAACCCAAAACTCTACATGAAATGTAACACATGAGAAAGAAAAATCAGTTTAAACTTACATCATTTGTGGATGCATAGATTTCACAACAAGACCCCATTCATTACAAAATTTTCTCCAATAAGTGCAGTTCACTTTTAAAATTTTAACTACTAGGCTTGCTGAATTTCTAAATATAACTTTTGAAAGTGGATAAAATATGGTAATAATCGGGATGAAGTGGTATAAACTTTTTCTCTATTGATAAATGATAAACACCAAGAATTGTTATCCAAATAGATTTGGCAGGAAATAACATGGAGCTTTATTAAACAAATGTTGAATTTGGACATTTATCTAAACGGTCAGAACCACTTTAAACTCTTCATATCATTTGAGAAACTGACTATAAATTTCTTTTTAGTTTATTTATTAAAGATACTTGTCGAGCCCTTCTTAAAATTAGTTAATGGGAATCAAATGATTCATTTTGAATAAATATACAGTGCTACCTCGTTTTACAGCCCCTCTTTAATGGCGGTCCTTGAATTTATCGCCAAACAATTTCAGGACACATTTTTCAAAAAGCTCTATAGTTTCTATGTAATTTATCCCTCGATATATCGCGACCCTCATTTATGGCCAAAAATTCCTCTGGTCCCAAAGTTGGAGATATAATGAGGTTGCAATGTATGTGTATACAGACAGCAAGTTAGTTTTGCTTTATGCAAGTAGGTTTTTGAAAGCTGAAGAGTAATATAAAATTCGAGATGGTGCTTTAGGAAAAGTAAATATTGCGAAAATTATTGATACAAATGCTATATATTGAAAATTAGCATTCACATCTTTGCAAATTGCTGTAATGTTTGTAAACTATTTAGAATTGTGATTAAGGAATTTGGATCTATTTTAGTTCAAAACTTTTAAATCTATTGTAAAATTTAACCTATTTTCTAAACCAAGACATGCATTAAACAAAACCTTCATGCATTAGAAAATTCATTACCCCCCCTCCCAAAATCCCTATCTCAACTAATCATTGGATCTCACCAAAAATGCCTGCTATATTCATGCCTAATCTATACATATTTCGTGGAAAATAATATAATATATCAATTATGTATACATACATTCAACATCTGATTATTGCATAATATTGTTTTCTTTTCATATCATTTTACTGTGTTGAATCAAAACCAGAAAATTTTATTTCTTCTGTCTGAAATTTCCATTTTTTTATTGATCAAAGAAAGTATACATCCTAAAACTGCCAAACTTATTTAATATAAATTTACTATTGTATCAGGACTAATTTTTGCAGTCTTAAAATTGTGTTTCTAAGGCTTTTCAGTGTTATTCTTTTCTCCCCCCCCCCCCCCCCCAAGTCTCAGATTTTTAGAACCCCCTCCCACCAAGTCTCAGATTTTTAAAACTTTCCACAAAAATAATTTTCACATTTTACTCTAATACTATTTGTGATACAAGTGAAAATCAACCCCTCACAAAAATTAGCTCTTTACAGTAAATTTGTTATTTCAAAGTCTCAATTATGCGACACCACCCTTCTCCCCATTCCACTTGTAAGTGGCATGTTATCATAGGCTACTACAAATAACCAGATGTTGAATGAACTGCAATGCAAAACCAAAATCATGGAAATGGCTACCTTTATCCATGCTGTCTAGGTTAGGTAAATGTTTTATTCGTTGCTGTAAAACATGACTCTTTTCAGCATTCCAGTGAACTGATCTTTCGTTAATAAATGTGTAATATGGATCATCATCATCATCATTATCACTTGATGAATATTCATTATCCTGATAAACATGCAAAAATATGCAAATGACATTTGGAATATTCATTTTTTAAAATTCATGCAAAAAGTGCAATTTATACAATCAACATGATCAAACAACATGCAATTCATAATAAATATTCTTTGCTAATGAATGTTAAGCAATAATTTGCATTCTAGCATTAATATTGATGGTTTTATGGAATTAAATGCATATTCATCAAATTTACATGCAGACATGGGAGACAACTCTTCAAACACTAAGGCTTTCCACATTATTTACATAATCTTTATCCATTACTATTTTAAACAGAATTGATGGTGTTATATGTTAAGCATAAAAGAGAGCATTTCATTACACGGAGGAGTCAAAACAAATGAATTCAAATTAAAATGTTTGCTGCTTCTATTTTTTGATTGGTCTTTTGAAATCTGGCCACAAAACTAAATTTCCTATCCCTGCCAGAAACATCTTCCTATGTTAGTTGCAGTCTGCTCCGGTAGGCCCTAGTCCGATGCCCGAGACTAGTAAATTTGTGTTTGGACTAGTAAATTTTTTTGACCATTAGTCCGACTGGACTAGCAAGAATTTCTAGGTGCAGAAATTTTATATTGAATTTTTAGACAACATGCTAAATCTACATTGCCTTTCATCATGATATTTTTTTTTTTTTTTTTCGACTAGTTAATCTGTCACCTCAACTAGCTTGAAGGACTAGTTATGAAAAAAAGTTTTTGGCACAGACTGTAGTAGAAATTTTTGGTCTGAAAGTTTCCCATGTATATCCAAAATTTAATACATTTTAGTAATTTGCTCTTGTCTTTAATATAACTGAAATTTTGCTAAGTAAATTGAAACAAAATCAGTCAATTCAAACAGAAATTAAGCTATTTTTTCAAGCTTTTTACATATAGTTATCAAATGATTGCATTTCTTGTGGATAAGGTAGAAACAACCTACTTTTAACATCTTCTTTTTCTCTGGAGAGAGACCACCAAGTCCCTTCCTCTTTCCCTTCTTCTTCTTTTGTTGTTCTTCCATTATTCTGGCTGCCTGTCAACAAAAAGGGAGGTAACTTTTATATCAAAAACAAATTGAAATAATAATGTGTAAATAGCAATATTCATAGATAGATAGGAAGGTGTAATTGCAAGCATGCAGAATTTCCGGGTACAAAAATAACCTGGAGTATTTTTACCTTGGTGTTTAATCTGTCACTGTCGGTACTTCTTGTGATTAGTCAAGTAGACATAGATATTCTACCCTAGTGAATTTTATCCAAAAGGAAGGAATGCACTGATGGAATAAATTCCCTGCTAAAAAAAAATGCGCCTGGGCTGATTTGTATATAAGAAAAGACTTTGGTTGGTTTCTTTTTTAATGCTTTATTTCTGTAAATTCTTAATTCATACATAAATATGCTTTGAATGTAGGTGCATGGCTTCTTTTCCAGCTTGTAACTGGGAGGCACTTTTTAATTTTCTACAAAACATCTATTGAATGAAAGAATTTTTTTTTACAATGATACTCAAATTTTTTCAAACATTAATGAACCACACCAAATTTTGTAAGCACCCTGATTGCTTAATGCGAGAAATATGGTACTTGAAAATTTACAGTGCTCCCTCGTTATACTGCCCCTCTTAAACGGCCGTCCCTCAACTTATTGCCAACCATTTTCAAGGTTCCTTTTACAAAAAATTGCATAGTTTCTATGTTATTTATTCCCTCGATATACCGCCACCCTCAAATATCGCTAAGAATTTCTCTGGTTCGAAAGGTTGCGATATAACGAGGGTGCACTGTATTTTCCATGCTTTTTTTGTCCTTCATAGAGGCAAACCAACCTGTCAATGAAATCCCTGAAGGTGTCACATGACTTACCTCCTCACGTTCCCTTTCCTCTGCCTCAAGTCTTTCCCTCTCTAATCTCTCCTCCTCCTCCTATAAATAGACAATAGGGGTGACTTCTATTAGTTTGATTTAATATCAAAATAGAATGAAGTCTTTGTATATCTGGTTATTTCCCCTTTTTGGTGATTTTGAAACATCAGGATGTATATAATACATGTATTAGTGATAAGCTCCCAATAAAACCTAAAAGTAACATCAATATAAAGAATTACAATAAAATAAAATGATGGATCATTTTTTTTGTTTTATTGTGCTGGGATTTGTGCTTGGATTTTGTCTTCTATACATATATTCCATATCCTTTTATGTTTGTCACTGTTATTAGAGATTTCATAATTGTTCTACTTTTTCGTTTTTATTTTCATCAACTTTCAATAAGATGCAGATAGTGATTTTTTGGGGAGACAAAAAAGGCAAGTCGAATAAGACACAATCAATTTAGTGTATTTTTGTGGATAATGAAGAATTATCTTTCAATCTGTGCAAATAAATTAATAAAATTAATTACAAGTTTCAAAGTCACCAACAAAGAATACCAACATTAATATCATGAACAAGGGAGACAATCTAATGAATGTTCATCATTTGTTATTTCCCCTGACAATCTCAGCTTTTGACAAATTGCATACAACTGATGATAAAATTAAATTCTGGAAGACAAATGCCTTACCAGTTTTGTTGAACTTGTTCTTCTTTCTGGATGTGAGAACTGAACTAAACTGGTTTCCTAGAACATTGACATGCACATGCTAGAGTAGTCAGTATTTCAAATTTGAAAAAAAAAACTGGTACATCGAGAATTAACTAACATTTAAACTGTAACAAAAACTTAAAAACTACAAGGATGGGTTCAATAAGGTGACATGCACTGAACTTGTGTTATTCATTTCAACATGTTATTTCAAAACAACATGCAAGCATTTACCATATAAATTAATCTGAAAAATAACATTTTACAAAATATTTTAATAATATACAATGCAAGATAGCTCACATTTATACAGGATGCATTTATGCAATGCTTAATGCAAAAATACATGTCTTTGTAGAAATTCTTATGACTTAGTTTAATTGACATATACTCCTATTTTAGTATTTTTATATTTTAATATTTTCACCTTTATCCATATTCACCTTTTTGCCATACACAATTCCTATGCAAAGTATTTTCTTTTTATTTCTTACTTATTCCTCCTATTTTTTTGGAAGATTATCAACTGCTTTTCACTGTTCAATGGTTTACATTAAGTATCATCAGATTGTAATAAATGTATTATTTTAAATAAATTTTAAGTTCTTGGTCATGCTATTGAAATCTTAATTTAAAAACTAATAAAAAAATAATAAATATTTCTAAAGCTTACTTTATTATTTTCACCAGCTGATGCAGACACAGGTCGTGTCCTAGTTTCTGATCTTGTAGAATATGATGACATAGATTCCCCTGATGGCTGTGTTTTCTGCAGCCATCTTTCTGTAATTTTGGGCACTGAATGTCTATTTACATTTTTCTGTTCTGTAATTTCATTTTTATTTAACGATTCCTCCGTATTATGCGACCACTGTCGTTTTAAAGAAGAAATGTCTGTATGTGTATTCATTGGTAATGTAGCACTACGTAAAAATTTTTCAGGTTTTTCATTTCTATTATGATCAAATTTAGAAGTCAGTCTTTCGATTTTGTCTCCCTTTTTATTGAGTTCAAAATCGTAACTAGTACTCATGGATTTTGACAGCCATGATGATGATTGCTTTGCTGGTTTCTTTGTTTCAACTGCTGCTTGCCAGCGATCTAAAATGTGTTTCTTGGTATCTGTAGGAGTCCCTGGTTTTTCCTAAACAACATGCAAAGCATACATTTGTGTGAAAAAAAAACCCAAATCTTTTTAATTAATAAAAGTGAAAATTTAAATGAAGCCATATTTTGTGACAGCTTGGAGAATATACAGATGTACTTTTTTTTCTTTTTGAAGGGCAAGATGTTTTGTGGAGTGCATTCATTGTTGTCCTCTGTAAAGCTTCTTCTTGAAAGTTGCTAAATATTTGCATATGATAAAATTTGCACAATGTGCATAAATAGACCAAACCTGACTTATTCCAGACATGCAAGACATCTCTTCAGATCAAGACAAAAAGTGTCTCTGCATTATGCAAACTATATCACAGTTCATACTGTGTATTTCAACAGTACTGTACAATAATCTAGCTAATTCTGGCTATACAGGGATTAATAAAGCCAAGTTTCAAATCATCAATAAATCTTCAATTTTATGATATTATATTAAAATGTGTTCAATTTCTTCAGGCATTATTCTGCACATTATCTGAAACCATTTTCTTCCTGTCAATTTAGTGCAAACCACACTTATTTTCATTGATACTTTCTTTCCTGTTTTCTTCCGCAAGGTGAACTTTGGGGCGAATAATTTTCGTGATTTTCTCTTTTCTATTTATGCAATTTATATCAGGGTTAGAAATATTTGTAAAGAATCATGTTCACAATATTTTCACAATATTTTTTGACAATCAATATCAACATTTTCCCTGATACATACTCATATTATTTACTAATTAATTTCTTACATTTAAATGACTCTCGCTGACACTTAACCTGCCGAGCCGACTACTTGTGTTATCAATGGAATTTTTGTCTTCAAACTGAGAAAGAAAATTAAATAATAGAAATTATACAGAAATTTTCAATTTTGTTTTTTTATTTTTTGCGATTTTTGTTGATTTCATACATTCTACTTCAAAATTTTTATTGCCCGATTCTGATCTTAGAATTTCTCAGCATGGTTTATTTTTATGGAAACTGCTCAAGTCAACAAAATCATTTATGTACCTACAGAATGTGTGTTGTACACTTTTTTGTCCTATCCTGTAAGATTCCATTTTATTTCTGTTGTTACCTATCATAGTGATAATTTTGGCTGTTTTTCAAGTTCTATTGCTCTTTTAAATATTTTCCTTGTAATTTTCAAAATTTTACATCAACTATAGAGACCTGCTAAAATATAGAACTCTTCTAACAGGTTTCTCTTGTGGTTGTCAATCCTTCTGTTAACATCGAAACTGAATCCTTCAAAAAATATTGTCTCTTGAGTTACTTACAAGGGGGAAACAACTTAGAAAAGTTTCTCACCATCTTCTAAACTTTTTTCAGAAAAGAATAGGCATATTATATTTCAATTTCCTTATCATTAAGTCAAAGTTCAAAGGCTATATGGTTTTATATTGATATTTTTCAAATATTTATTATGATTTTTCAATATACTTAACAGTTCTCACCACAATATAGCTTAAATACTGCTAAAGTTGGAATAAACCCTCAATCAATCAAAGTTCAAAGTTTCACCATAAGATAATTTCTTGACTTTTATAGAAATGCCATAAAATAGCTTACTTTTTTCTGAATATCTTTCAGTCTAGATTGACCAGGGGAGATAACTTTAGCCTGGTAAACAGCAGGATCTTTCTTTGTAACCTAAATATTGGATACATTCATATTAATGATATCAAAGAAATTAAATTTCTTATTTTATTTATTATTTCAAATACTCCTTCAATAATGATTTTTTTTTATTCAAGTCAAGCCTTACTCATTAATTTTATAGCAGATCTTCCATTATACAAAACTGAAACTGAATATAGTCAATACTTGTTCTGTATTTTTTGCCCTTCTTAAATTTCATTGACAATTTATTAGGCACTGCTATTAGGTTTATAACCAAATAATTCCTAGATGATCATCCATTTTCCCTCACAATTTTTGCCTTTATTTCATAATTTTGTAGTAATTTGTGAAAAATGCTGTCATTTCAAAAGAAATATACCCAAATTCACACCAAAATTAAAAAATAATTTTTTTGAGGCAGGTGAAAAAATCTGGATGGGTGAGATGAGAGTCTAGGATATTTTTTTTTATCACCTTAGTATGCTTCTATATTTATGTGTGTACCATGTAAAATATGATACTTTCTTAACTTTCATAGCATCTTCACAAATAATCAAAATAATCAAAATATAAAAAAATTTTAGATGATCAAATTTTCTAAATCTATAACAATATCTTTATTTTTCTAAGATAATTCAGACCTTTTAAAATATTAAGCAATCAATGTAAATGTTTCTCTTTTTCTTTCAATTACAAATTTGTCACTTTTATCATTTTATCTAAAAACTTAGTTATTTATCTTTTTACCTGTTGCGAGGCCATAGTTTGTTGATTTTCAAATTTCTTCAGTTTTGAATGAACAGGAGAACTGTCATCTAAACTGGTAATTCCAGACTAAAATAATGAAATGGTCATTTTTATCTCATTTTTTAAAAGCTATAACAGACCCTTTCATGATAACTTCTGTCCTGAATTTTGCACATGCGCTAATATGCCTTTGAGTGGGTAAAATGTAACGTCATAATATAGGTGACGTCTTTATTATTTGTCCTAAGACGTCATTTTTGCTAGACTGTTATCATTTACCACTCAAAATTGTAGGAACACTGTTATCGTGGAAGAGTATTTTTCTGAATAAGAAATTAATCTAAAAACAAGAAGATTTTTTTAAATCTTTATAACAAGATATATTATCCCCCTTTTAATTAGCAAAATTATCTGAATTTCTTAAAGCCCGAATAAATATTCAATTTCTCTGACACAAATAAATTATCTTCTTTCTTTTAAAACTGAAACATAAAGATTTTTTTTATTTTACACAATTCATCCTATACAGAAAACAAAACTGTGTAATTGACAATTGCTTCATGCAAATTTATGTTAATTTCTTTTATGATTTTATTAATCAATTTATTCATAATTTTTTATTTTAAAACAAAAATTGAAAATATTTTGATAGAGATACCTTTATCAGTACACATACTATGTTTGAAAATTTTATTTATTTTGAAGTGTTCTGCAAAACAACTTACATAATTTTTACTTAGGTTCAGGTTCAGACTTTTTGACATTTCGCGGTGATCCCCATTTAACTGATGATCTGTTTTCTCTTCGAAAAAAGATTTTAATTTTCCACATTTGCCATCTTCTGTGCTTCGTAATGAATAATCTGTTATAGATTTTCTAAGTAGGTCCTTTTCCGAGATAATCTTTTCTCGTTCATCTGATTTTCTACGAATTGACATTGACCTACTTGACCTATCATTCCAATTGTCTTCATTCATTAATAAATCATTATCTTTTTCAAGTGATTTTAGTCTTTGTAATTGTTCATCAATTTTTCTTTCATGTTTGTCTCTTTCTTTCTGTTGAGCTGTTTCAAAGTCTCCCATTTCTGAATCCGATCCTGATTCTGATCTTGATTCAAATTCTTCCTCGTCCTCTTCTTCCTGTATTTAAAACATGCAAGGAATACATGCCATGCAAAACAACATTTGAAACAATCTCATTCATTTAAGTATAAATGCGAGATTTGACTCTTTAAAGAATAATGCACACAAAATCAATTCACAGCTGATTCCATACTTATTTATTACAGTTTCAAAAATGTGACACCTCATATGGACAAATGTAGTCGAGGAATATATCAAACAGATAAAGCTTAATGAGCTGGACATGTCAATTTGAAAACTGATACAAAGTTGTATCAACATAATTTTGTAAATCGATTTAGTAAATGCAGCTGAATTTTTTATTTTTTATTTCAAAATTGTCTCCCTTTGAGTATTATCTCCAGTATCTCTTGTCACTAGATGTTCAAGTTTCAAAATAAAAAGACTGAATTATCTGTCATTGAATTTCATATTATCTCCCCTAGTACAAAATCTCCATATTTTACATCAACAAAGAACAGCTTGAATTACTTCAAAATTTCAGAAGCTGCAGGTTTTTTTTCAAAAATTCAAATAACCTCCCTTTAAATAAGGTCTCTCATATCCTTTGTCAGCAATTAGACTGCTGATATATAGTTTTTTTTATTATTTAGCATCTTTTTATTTGTTATTGAGGAAAGTTTGCAAGAAAAAAAAAATCAGCTGTAAATGGATACAAAACCATGCTTTTTTTCAAAGTCTTCAGGATTATTTTATACCTACCTTAACAAGAATGTCATGTTTTATATTTTTCAGTGACCCCTCACAACTGTATCCCTATTTTAACTGGTAACCTACCTTAACATTGTACAAATAGAATTCCTTGGTCTGCATATGTTTAAATTCTGGAAAGTATTTTTGTTTATTTTTCTGGGGTTTTTTTGTGTGTCTTTAAATACATAGTATTTCATACGATATACATTCATTTTTTTGAATAAACTGGTACCTCCTCTGTTAAAAGTAAATAAGGCCAGGTACAAAACTCCATACCCAGCAGACCAAACATAACTTACTCGTCTTCTTCTTTCCCTTTCCTCTGCTTCTCTCTGTCTTCGTTCCTCCTCCTCTTGTCTTCTCCTATCTTCTTCTTCCTCTGCCCTCCGTCTAGCTGCCTCCTCAGCCTTTCTCTGTCTTTCTGCCTCTTCCTCTTCTTCCCTACGACGTCTCTCCTCGTCCTCAGCGTTTACTTGTGGTTCTGGTTCGGGTTCTGGTGCTGGAGCAGATTCCTGTTAGAATAAAAAATTTGACAAAATAAGAAATAATTTCTTGGTTACAAGACTGAAATCCAGGAATTTGAGGTTAGATTTATCAACTAAAGTACACAGAAAAAAATTGACAACAATTATATTTCAACAGAACTGTTTCTCCTTGAATATTTCAATGCATTTTTAATTTTTTGCTTGGTGACCATTAATTTAGGTTTTTTAGTAGCACTGATAATTTAATTTGTGGTATGTTATCCAATTTGTATGGTAACATTTTTTGCTGGATATGTGTGCATTAGATCAATTTGAAGCAAATAATACTGTTCAAGTTCATGCTGGATGCAATATTACCTTTTATGCAAGTTCCTCATTCCAGCTGCCATAGATTTTGAATGTACTATAACAATTGTATTGTCTTTGAAAGTTTTTTAAAAGAAATCAATGGGAAATTTAATGTTATTCAAGTATTATTTGAGAACATGGAATTTCATAGATTGGCAACTGATTCTGTAGAATTTTCGATTAAAATACCTACGTAATTTTTTTTCTTCTTATATCTAAGGGAAATAATTCTGCCAAAATCAGCTGAACGTTTTAATCCTCCATTATTTTAAACAAAATTAAAGCTTGAAATGCTGTAGAAAATTTTATTTGAAATATATATAGGCAGCATGCCAATTGCTTTTTGCAATTGGGTGTACATGTATCCTTTGAACTTAAATTTGGGGGTACAAGATGTTTTTTGAGAGTACATATGCATACCAGTATTTTTACTTCGCTACTTAAAAATGCTTCGAAGCATGGAACCTATAAAATGCATGACATATGCCGACAACTATTTTCCTTTCACTTTTGATTTGAACAATACATTTCAATCTGAAAAGCACAATGTTCAATGATAAATTTTTCAAATGTACATGCATGCAAGTTTTGGTTTGTGAAATTGTACGTGCATGTTTTATAATGTATGTGAATTAGGTACTGCAGTACGTGAATGTGCATGTTGTATAGGTGAAAAAATGTTTTTGCAATGTACTATTTTTACTTCTTTGTTGAAATTGAAATCCATAATAGTTAACATGGTTAAGAAAATTAAACCAGCCATATTTATTTTTAGTGTTGGCGTGGTGTAGTGCTTTAATTAAATATTGCATATGCTTTAAATTTCATATCATCAATTGTATATTTTTATCTCATGAAACTTTCAGTGTAATCCAATGAAAACAGATGTTATATCAAGCTTTGCATTACAAATCAAAACTTGAAGCAACAACGTCAATAGCTTATTTGAAATACAACAGAACATATGGCAAATAAAAAGCAATTCATTTACTTGTTAAAAATTGTTCAAGCAGCGCATGTATAAAGTCAGCTCTGCTCAAACTTGTTTAAGATCTTAAAATGAACTAACATACACATATGAACAGAAGTAGTCCCCCCTTACGGAATATTTCAGGATTTAAGATGCTAACAGCAATATACATCAATGCAGTTTACAATATAAATATACATATATATAGACATATTTTACAGACAACCTATTTATCTAATATCATGCCTTCATGACAGTTTATATACAATATACTTATAAAAGATTCCAGTATTTTTAAAAAATATTAAATTAAATGGAATTTATGCAGAAACAGGCATATAAATGAAAAACATCGGTCGGTTATCTCCCTTTACCAAGATAATTTTATATGGTCAAAATGGTGATAATTTATTCGCGGATTTCCCGGATGATTAACGTATTTTATTTGCAATTCTTCAATGAACATACCAATATTCCTGTAGTAACACCTATAAAACTCCTTCTAAACTCCTGTCTTTTGTCTTCTTGTCAAGCAATCAAGCTTCTATAAAATTCTATTGTATACCAATTTGTACTGCCTGAAGGGGTTTACCTTGATACTCCTGTGATACAATAGAATTCTATAGAAGCTTGATTGCTTGACAAGAAGACAAAAGACAGGAGTTAAGAAGGAGTTTTATAGGTGTTACTAGAGGAATATGGTATGTTCATTGAAGAATTGCAAATAAAATATGTTAATCATCCGGGAAATCCGCCATAATTAGCACATCAATAGCCTCTTTTGATATTGGAATTAAAAATTATCACCACTTTGACCTTATATAACTAATTTGGTAGAGGGAGGTAATGGACCGATGTTTCTTGTTCCTTCAGAAAAAGTTTTATTGGTGATATTTAGAAATTTTGTATTACTGAACAATGAGGCTCTAGAAGGGACTCTTTCTGAGGTCTAAGATGACTTTTAAAAACATGGAGTTCATAGTGAAAGTCTTTAATTCTTGTGCCTTCAAATAAACAAAGAGTCATTCATTTTGATTTGAGTCTAAACATTCTTCAAATGATAACACTAAGTAAAGTTTTGATTATAATAGTTTTAAAGCTGTACATCCAAAGAATGACAAATTTAGATTTTACAGGAAATTTCAGCAAGAACTGAAATGAAGTATGGATCAAAGTGACAAGTTCACTGACTTTTTGTTTAAAATAGTATTGATAATATTTGCTTGATTTTGTCTGATTGGTTAATGTCAATTGTAACTCCTGGCAGTTCTATAAAATTATTATTTTTCAGAGCAGCAGAAATTATGGAATACTGCAAAAGCAACTAATTTTTGAGGGAAATTTATTTTCTCTATCTTTGCGAGCATGAAAATATGGCAAAAATAAATCGAAGCGAATACTTCTAATCCTAATACAAATGTATCAGCAGAAATAGAAAATCTGGAAAACTTATCTCCAAGAAGTTGAACAGGGGGGACAAAACCCAAATAAAGTATCCGCGAAAATAAGTTGGACTATAGTAGTTACAACTGGTTTAATGTTAGCAGCTAGAAGTAGATAGAAACCATTCGGGCAAAAAAAGACACCTTTTTTTATATGAACAAAGGCACACCATTTTAGGCAAAAATCTCAAATTTCGATTGACATATAACAGGATAAATACTATTATATGGTTTTCATTTTAAAATATAAAGAATCTCGATATCAAAACAATTGGACAGGGTTATTCTTCATCATGAAATCTTGAATGTGCACTGAAATGGAGGAAATCTTAAGGAACTGACAAAGTGCATGTTGTACAAAAAACTCTTAATGTGCAATGAAAATGAAGCAATGTAAAATTGTGATTTGAGAAGTGTTTGTGGAGACAAAGGATAGTTAAATAGGATATAAAGCAATTTTGCTAAAAAAGGGAGTCACAGGAGTGTTTTGTGAAGACTGAGGCACAATAACCAAAGGATAAAAGGGATGAATTTTTTCAATTACTGGGATCAGACTGGTAAAAATAACCATAGGATCATGGCGAGACTTATTGGATAATCGCACAACAAGACAAGACTATGCTGTAAATTCATTAATGGATTCATTATTTATCAGACGTGTATTTTTTTTCAGTAATATCTAATATCTTCCTCTCACTTGTCCCCTAAAATATGGAGTCAAAAAGAGCTGGCTCTAGCTTTTGAAATATATGCAGAGCTAGAAATTAATGTCAGCAGTCATAAATCACTAAAGGCCATAATTCAGGAAAACATGGATTTAAAATTTTTAATAGCTGAAGAATTTGAACTTGATTATGAAAATAGTACAGTCAAAAGGGGACATAACTCAGCATATAAAGATGGATCAAGCATTTCAATATAAATTTTGAAAATCTTTCATTCATTATGGACCATAATACCATGAAAAATTGACAGAGTATTCTGAAAAAAAAAACATAGAAAGCAGCCACACCCTGCTAAGCTCACCTCGTTACGAAGCATTTTGTCACATTTAAAAATGTCAGTAAAGAGGAATGGACTGTAAAAATATTCTTTTTAATGGATTCATTCATGCATATAATGTAGGTCACAGTCAGTATCCAAAGCATGTATTGTTGTCATCCCCAAATGCATCATACATACCAATATGGTTGATGTGGGACATGTCAGTAAGCAGGAATGAACTTTAACCATTCTATCTAACTAAGTCACTCATGCGTAAAATATAGGTCAGAGTCAGAATCCGAAGCATGCATTGTTGATGTCACCCCCAAATGCATCATACATACCAATACGGTTGATGTGGGACATGCCAGTAAGCAGGAATTGATTTTAACCATTCTACCTAACCAAGTCACTCATGCGTAAAATATAGGTCAGAGTCAGCATCCGAAGCATGCTTTGTTGTTGTCATCCCCAAATGCATCATACATACCTATATGGTTGATGTGGGACATGTCAGTAAGCAGGAATGGGCTTTAACCATTTTACCTAACCAAGTCCCTCATGCGTAAAATATAGGTCAGAGTCAGCATCTGAAGCATGCATTGTTGTTGTCATCCCAAAATGCATCATACATACCAATATGGTTGATGTGGGACATGTCAGTAAGCAGGAATGGACTTAAACCATTCTACCTAACCAAGTCACTCATAAGAACAAAATATAGGTCAGAGTCAGCATCCGAAGCATGCATTGTTGTTGTCATCCCAAAATGCTTCATACATACCAATATGATTGATGTGGGACATGTCAGTAAGCAGGAAATGGACTTTAACCATTCTTCCTAACCGAACACAGACGCAGACACGGATGCAGACACAGATGCCGACGCTCGGGGTATCACATAAGCCCCCCTCACTCTGTGAGGTGAGCTAAAAATTATGCACAACTAGGCATTGTGGTGGGTAATTTTGTGCATTTTTCTCTATTCAGGTAATCATGAGAGCTGTTGGCTTAGTGATATAAATGGTGTTCATTTAAATCAGAGTTCATTAAAATGAGACAATCTAAAATTAACACTTAACTTAATGAATTTACAGCATGTTTTGATATTTTTATCCTTTTAAGGTGAAATATTTGAGTCTAAGTTTCTGAAATATACATAAGCATTGTTCTTATGAATATTTAAACAATTGAATAACAGTCTGAATGTGTTTTTGTATAATTCTAGAAATTTAGACAGTATATTTTGCATTTGATGTTAGTAATTTCATATGTTAAGACAATGCATAATGTTTCCATGGTAACAATATCTATCTAAAACGTTTCAGCATTTTCCCGTTACCTCTTCCTGGCCTCGTCGTCGTCGTGAGCGTGTTGTTACTTCCTGTAGACAAACACACATGAATACACACAATGAATTGAACAAGACAAAACATTGAAGACAATGGTGAATTATCTCCCCTTATTAATGAATAAAATTAAATCCATTTTAAAAACCATTTTACTGTTTGTAATAGTAATGCAGATTTAATTTGATGACTTCACAGAATGCATGATGAGCTTGATAGTTTAAAGAAATGGAGGCCAAAATTTGTGACCGAGTAACAGGTAATTCTTCTGAATCACAAAGGCAAAAACTCTTATTATAATGCTGTCGTGACGCAGGCATTTAGGCGCAAAAGTTTGGTTCAAGACCTTTATTCAGATACTGTATATAATATTAAAATATGTTTTTGAAATTTTGAAAAGTGGTTGAATGAAAAGGATGAGCTGTTATTGAATGAATGACTAGCTAAAATGTTGTCAAACAGGTTGCCATACCTCTGAAGCCCCTGTGTCAAGTTCGTCTTCAGTGCCACGCCTTCTTCTGCTGCGGCGTGTGTAAGTGTCTTCCTCGGGAGTCTCTGTTGTGCCAGATCTAAAAAAGGCAAAATAAAACAAAATAATAAAAGTGATCATCTTCAAAAAGTTTACACGATTTCTTCAAATAAAACATCTAAAATTGTTAAAACTCACAGCAAACTAGATATTAAAATTTTTTGGTTTTCATGCAAAGAAATAAAACCAAGGCAAGTATTTTCAAAGTAATGAACACATCATTTTTAGATTTCAATTTTCTCTAAGGTAACACACAAATGCATGCTGAATGAATGATAATTTGTTTGTTGAGAATGGAATTACAAGAAATTAGGTCTGCTGAACTTTAAACCTTCTGCTAAACATAAATGAGCAATAACTCTTTTGATAGACTGTAATCCAAGGACTTATTACCCCAAAAAACATGACAAATACTAGTCAGTCCTTGAACAGCATAAATATATCATAACCTGGATGATGAATATCATTATTTCTTACAATGCAATCATTTGAAAAACATATGAAAATGGCTTTTCATTTGTTGTTGTCTGATGAACATTTACCATATGTCCACTGTGTTAACACTAAAACTATGGCACATGTTATTTTTATTTCATTCATTTACAAATCACAACTTTTCACAGTTTTGTGTGACGATTTTTCGAAACTTTCACTGAAATTTGTACATCGTTTGAAAACCAAGAATAATTCAAACTACTGTTGTACATACTAACAACACAAACACCCACATTCATAAGAAGTATTTTAGACAGTTAATTTGTGTTCAAGCGACTGAAATTTATCACTTTTTCAGCTTTCAACTTTTCTAGGCTACACATCTTCAATCTAGATATTTGCAGACCTTTTAACATAAAATTATACATAACTACGTTACAACATGAAGTCTTGCCTTAGTCTTTGTTCACGACGTTCTCGTCGACGACGTTCAAGTTCATCTTCTCCATTTATAGTACTAAAACCAGCAGCTCTGTATTAGTGGTGAAAAAAACACTCTGTTATATTTCAAAACACAAAAAGTATGAAAACAACATTCTATAAAAAAAAGGAAAATGAAAAGTGATGAATCAATAAAAAGATGGAAGCTTCAAATCACTGCGAAATAAGAAACAAAGCAAATTTTTTTTTTAATTCCCGTTTTGTTGCTTATAGCCTTTTCATTTGTATTCAATACCATAAAGCGGGTTATTTTGGCGGGTGTAAAATTTGACGGTATTAATGAGAAAAGTATACCAAAATTTTTGGCGGTTTTTATTTTTGCAGTTATGTAAAATACATAATAAAATATTTCCCCCTGTTACTAAAAAGCAGTGAGTTTTGGTTTATAATAAGTGTTGATCAACATGAAATATTAAAGAAAAGAATGATAATTATCCTATGATTTTAAATATTTTTTATTGTCATTAATCAATTATTTAGTTAATTAGATGTAATTTATATTAGTACCTACATTTTCAGTAATTTTACCTATTTGTCACCTACACAGCTTGGCCTGAATACAAGCAATACATACATGTAGAGATATCCAAGCCGTTATGATAAATATTAATTAATTTCCAAGGTAATAATTATAAAAAAAATGTTATAGATTTCATATACTTGTTTTACTATATAAACTGTAGTAAAATATTTGGCGGAATTTATTTTGGCGATAAAAGCTGGACCGCTAAAATACGCCAAAATTAGCACCCTGTGAAAATAACCCGCTATACGGTATGATACGATTTTGTTTTGCTCTATTTTTAATCCTTTTGATCTCTATTCTCTTCTCTATCAACTTTTATACATCTTACAAAAATTTCTGGATTTCCAAATAAGTTGTCAAAATAGTAACTTTACAGTAACTTCAGTATTTCTTTATTTCAAATAAAAATTGTAAATCAAGTTCTCTTTTCCAACAGAAATATGAAGCTTCCAGTTTAGGTTCTGGAAAAATATTAAACACTTCAAGAAGTAAACATACTGGGTAACATGTAAAATTCATGCAAATATCCAAGGGGAAATAACCCATGCAAAAATACAATTTTTTTTAAATAAATAAACTTTCTTGCTTTTTTAGATTTAAATATTAACATGTCCCATGTAAAAATCATTTGTCTGATCTATTATGACTATTTTTTTTTTATTAAATATGATTCACTATGTACTCTAAATTTTTATGACACTATAAAATACAGTGCCACTCCTCAATACATCACCCATTTCCGATGGTCCAGGGGCCTGGATGGCCGAGTGGTTAAGGTAGTTCTACTACCTATACAACAACTGTAGTCTATCACCACTGCCGTGTGAGTTCGCGCCCCACTTTGTACATGACAAAAAAGGGTGCACTCGACTTACAATCGAGAGTGATAAGGTATGCCTGTTGCCTGCACAAGACGGGTGGCACTCCAGCTTCCTCCACCACTAAAACTGACCTTCATGAAAAAGCTGAAATACTGCTGAAAGTGACGTTAAACCCAATATCAATCAATCTAATGGTCCATACTTATCATTTTTATTATATATTCTATTGAAATAGCAACAAATATGGTCAATGAGGGGCTTCTTTTTCAAGACTGTGAATAGAGAGGGGCCTGAGAACCAATAAATTAATTTTACATGGCCTTAATCCCTCCCTTCACCCTTTTCACTCTAAATCCAAATTTTTGGACAGACACCTGGTTCACATTAATCAACAAGACAATACATTATAATCAGTACAGATATTGATACATTTTTAAGAATTGTTGATTCAGCAGAAGTTCTGTCTCGCTGGCTTTAATCCAATCTATAGTGAAACCTCAAAAACCTTCATTTTTCTACTTTCCCTTCTACATGGCTCTTAAATCATGTAAATAAATGGCATCTGGTCTTAAATTGTGACAAAAAATTTGTGAAATAAAAAAATTCCATGTGTGTGTTAAAAATCAAAGAATTGGGTATCATTATTAAAGAATGTGACTTTTGGGAAGGAGTCTGGTATCCTTAACAGGTATATGCTATGTGATGGCACCAAAACTTCAAAGTATTTTTTTTCACAAAAAGGAGCTTCACTGGTGGATCCAAAAGGGGGAGATTCGTGGAAATATCCCTATTGTAGAATAGTTCTTTTTTTAATTTTCTGCACACTTTGGACAAAAAGAAAAAAAAACACACAACTGGACAACAAAAAAGATAGAAATAACCACTCAATCTTTTTTTCTAGAACCTCTTTTTTAGAGGGCTGGATTTTTTTCTAGAACCTCTTTTTTAGGGGGCTGGATCTGTCTATGCTCTTTCATTTAAAATTACTGTTAGATATCAAGTAAAAAATTCTTACTCTGTGACAGTTAACTTGAAAGAGGGAAGGGCTCATTTTAATCTTTTGTAATACAGTGTATATTTAGGAGATATGCAATACTTATGGGTGCATTTTGAAATCTGGAATCCAATACATGTTTTTGACAGTGCTAAACATGGGCCCAGATAGGTATATGGATGCACTTGGGGATCAGAGTGTCCCTCTTAGAAGTTTTTTGATAGTAGCTAGGAGCATGGCTTGAAGGGCCAATACTTCCTGCCATAATGTGTCACTTTGCTTTGATAAGAGATGCCCCTTCCCCCTTTTTGTTATGCAAATCTCTGATCCACCTCTTGGATGTATAGTAGTAAATAAGTAAGTATTACGCAGAGCCCTTAATAACTGATGGTTTTAAAAGAGGAAATTGCTAAAGCGACGAAAGTTTTATGCAAAATCTAAACCAAGAATTTCTTGGAAAATGCATAGTCCAGATATAGAAACTTTTCTTAACTTTTAGGTACAGTGTTCATTTCAGCTTGGTGACGCCACAATATCTTCCATGGTTGAAACAAATATAGAGTGTAAACAATAATCACTCATGTTGTTGTCTATTTGTAAATAACAATAATACTATCATATTTCTGCACACTGACAATCACCACATATGTTTCTGGTTGCTATGGTAACAGAATTCCATGCTAATATTATAAACACTGGTAAATCCTTGTATTTTGTTATCATGACGAGACAATAAAGTATATACATAACTCCATTTTCTTCTGGATCAAGACAGACCATTCCATAATTATTTGTAAAATTACCAATCACTTTTTTAAAAGCTATACTTATTTTTGCTCTAAATGAAAATCTGTTGGTGTATCATTCATTTATTCAAAATTGCAGACAAAGAATGTATCCATAATCCATTTCAATTCTATGCTGATTTGATCCAAGTTGAAGGTCTGGGCCATGTGTACAACCACTTTGAGAGAACTTCGGTTTACACACTTATGGTATAACTTTCCATTCGATTATAATTTGACCAAAGAGGTTGGTCAGAAATTTTATAGCCACTTTTGGAGAGCTTTGTACAGGTATATGGTTTTAATTATACAATTATTCAATCAAAAGGTGATCAATAGTCCATAGACACTTTTGGAGAACTTGGTAATCCTACAATAATCCAAGTCTGAAGATGTTTTGTTCCTAACAACTTTTGGAGAATTTTGTACAGGTACATATTGCATTTGTTTCAATTTTACTTTCATTTGCTGCAAGCCAGTGGCTCGAGTTTCCTTTTTTTTGTAGGAATTAAATGAACTTTGTCAAGGCTTATTATGCCCCGCCCACGAATGTGGAAGGGGCATATAGTGTTACCCTTGTCCGTCCTTCCGTCTGTCCGTCTGTACGACCGTACTTCTGTATGTCCGGTTAAGTTTTGTGTTAAGGTACATTTCTCAGAAACTGTAAGAGGTAAAACAATAATAGTAGGCCAGTAGGTAGATATTTGATAGTACTACAGAGTTCACTAGGTAGTTTGACTCTTTTGACCTACATTTCATGCTTGATGGACTCTTGTTAAGTTCTCTGTTCAAGTCCATTTCTCAACAACTACACATTATAGGACAATGATGTTTCATCTAATTAATTGCCTTGATGAGTACTATCCCAATCATTGACAATTGGGTGGCTCTGACCTACATTTTATGCTTCAGTGACTTTGGTTAAGTTTTGCGTTAAAAGCCATTTCTCAACAACTACACATTATAAGACAATAATGTTTCATCAATTGCCTTGATGAGTATTACCTAAATTATTGACAATTAGGTGGCTTTGACCTACATATTATGCTTCAGTGACTTTGGTTAAGTTTTGCATTAAAGTCGATTTCTCAACAACTACTCATTATAAGACAATGATGTTTCACCAAATTAATTGCCTTGATTAGTACTACCCAAATCTTTGACAATTAGATGGCTTTGACCTACATTTTACACTTCAGTGACTTTGGTTTAGTTTTGAATTTAAGTCTATTTCTCAACTACACACATGACTATGTATTGTAGCATCATAATATTTTATTGTAACATTCATTCTAAGGAGATCTGGCTATTTCACAATTAATTTGGTGTCCATAACCTACATTTTATGGTTGAATGATAAAAATGTTTAAATTTTGCATTTCATCACATTTCATTTTGCGATAAATTTATTGGCGGGGCATTCTTGTCTTACAGACACATTTTCTAGTTACAGTATTCATTGATGGTCTGGAGTCGTTTTCTAGGTAACCTTGCAAAGACATATATGGCATTGCTTTCAATCCTACACCTTGAAAATCAAGTTAGTTTGTAGGTACCATATTAAGATAACCTTGTACACAGTTCGAAAACCATTTTTATATATGAAATAATTGATCTGAACTTTGTTGGAAACGCCACACTTTTTCCGGAAAAATTTCAAACCCAAAGACAATTCCCCCCCCCCTTTCTGAATCCACCAATAATCATGTGAAAATGTTTGATGAATAAGAATATTTAAGTCTATTCTCCAACTACAGCAAATCACTAAAATAAGCTTTTTAAACTTTATAAAAGTAAAATAAGTAAATAAATAAACTAAAAATAAACAAAACAGACACAAACTAAATATACTGACCCAATATCCACACATAACTACATTATACATTGAATGTTAGCAAAAAATTAAATAAAAATCAAGTTTCAAGTCATCCAAAAAAACAATAATAAAGACAAATGAATGAACCCTTTTCCCCTATTTTTATGCAAATTAGATATGATTATTCAGAATCAGGCTAAAGTCTTTATTGAAACTAATCCTGCCTTAAAAGTATGAACTATCCTTCATTGAATTTGAACAGAGTATCCATTTAAAAATTGTTGACTCTTAATTTTTGTCTTTATTTAATGAATATTTGTTGACAACTTAAATGAAGAAGGTTTATTTTACCTTTTAAATTTTAATGATCCATGAAAAAATCAACAAAAACAATTTTTACAGGTTTAAAATCCAAATAATTTTTCAATTTCGACATGTTAGCGGCAGTAAAATATAACATTATAAAAAAAACCAATGGAATGCACCTTCCGAAATTTGTCCCGTCTGGTGTCACAACTACACTATTAGGTTTTGTTCTTTGATGTTGTAATTCCGGAAAATGGCACGCAAGAATAACAATTTTTAACATGCTTGAAAAAACAGTTTTACCACGAACTACCTAATAGTGCAGCAGCAACAACAATCGGGGAAAGCATGAAGTGGTTTCCATTGACACTAAAGTGTCTCCATTTTATGAAAAGCAAAGAAAATGTTTCTTTTATTTTTATAAGTAGTCCAAATCTACACCTCTCTATCAAATAAATTCAATGTACCTCAACTGGAAATTTAAAATGCATATGTCCTTTGCCTTTTGTATGCTGTTGACAAATAAAATTAGAGTTACCTACCCTGAATGTTTTTTTTCTTTAATTGTCAAATTATATGGTGAATGTTCTAAATTCATATTATAAAAAAATGATAATTAAATATCATTAATTTTTCAAAGGTGTAAAATTTATGTACAATTTGTGTAAAATTGGTGCAAAATTTATATCTGGTGATTAAATCTCTCCCATTTCAATATTTCAAAACATATATTTGCTGGTTTACTGCAGCAAATTGAGTATGTTTATAAATTTACAGAAAATTTATGAATTTGATGTTTTTACTGATTACAGAATTTCCTGAAGGAGACGTACATTCTTTGTAGTCGTTCCTCTCTTTCTTGTCTTCTCTTTTCAAGGTTGTACAAATCACCAGGGGAGGTAACCACACCAGTATCATCTTCCCTGTACATGCAAAAAACACAACCATGCAAAACACAAAAAGATAAGTAAAACAAAGGAGTTTAGAAGGCATGCAACATGTAATCTCCAAGGAAATTTTTATGGTTGCCCTTAATAATGTGTTTATTCATCAAAATAAGTTAAAACTAAATTAATTTTAACTTTGAATATCAGTTTTAAATTCTATGATGTCACTGAATTATTCCTAATAAAAAATTTTCATCAGAAACATTTATGTAACTTAATTGTCATTTTATTGGCTGTTTTAGGAGGAGTTGTGGCCTATCATTCCAAGTGTGACCATATATACCAATTTTTTGCCACGGCTATAATAGTTTTACAAACTGAAAGAAAAATTTGTCCATTTAAAAGAGTTGGACCAGTAAATGAATGCTAATCATACTAAAAAACATAGCCCCTGCTCCCCCATTTAATTCAAGATGTAAAAAAATCACCCCCCCCCCCCCCCCC
>MJUU01042994.1:111584-128243 GCA_002080025.1 Modiolus philippinarum
CATATTGCATATGGTCACAATAACCTAATTTTTCCAAGACTCTGACCTTAGATCAGGGCAACACATATATATATGAAAAAGAAAGGAAATGGGGTAAATGCCAAGGAGACAACATCCCATATCCAGGTTAAAACGACCAAAAACAAAACATCTAGGCTTCAACACAGTGAGGAACCTCACACCATAAAGTAAGCCCTTAATGGCCCAGAAAAGGTAAAAAAGTGAATAAATCAATGGAAACAAACCACATCCAATAAACCAAATGTTTGAAAGATCCTCAAATGTTCATTAACTGAAAAATAAACTTGAACAAACTCGATCACGTGCAAGTTAATTATGCCAAAAGTGACCTAATTTTGTGTGAATGCAGACCACTTACTGCCAAGGATTCATGTACATGCAAGTTAAGGTGATCCTACCATGTACAATAACCAAGATATCATGTAAACTTGAATGTAAGCAGATAATGCAAAAAATAGGCCAATTGATTGATTGATTGATTGGTTAGCATTTTATGCCAGAAATATAGGTCATAGTTACACAATTTTGAATAGATGCTGAACTACAACAATGATGCATGCACTTGCACATGCAATGTTAGATGATCCTACCATGTAGGTTAAATGAGATAAGAACTAAGACTCAAAATTGAATGGAAGCCATTCATGCAGAAAATATAGGTAAAAAAGACCAAATTTTCTTGGAGTCTGTGCATCAACCAAAGACAAACAAGCAGACATCAAAATACCAGGAGGAAAACAATCCTATTGGAATTGTTGGACCAGAGATACCCTTTATATCAAGATCACCACTTGGCAAAGGTCAGAAATAGTGGAGAAATCTATGTCATACTGAGGGTGAGGAGGTGAGCCTGAGGTGAGGTGAAAAATTATGGTTGGAACCAACACAAATTTTGTTTGCTTAATGCTGCATTTGGAAATGGTGAGTCGTGAGTTTGATCGACTTTGGAAAAATTTATGCAGATTATGATTAAGATAGGCCTATTAAGTTTTCATTTTGGTCTACATATGTCTGCAAAGACCCCTCAGGTTTAGATAAAGAGGCAGTGCAAGGGGGCATGCACCCCCCCCCCCTTTCCACCAAATAAAAAGGGGAAAAGGAAAAATGCTAATTTTAAAGGAAAAAATAATGATTTTAACCAAAAATTTATCCACAGATTTTTTTTGCCCCCTCTAACTTTTAAATCCAGGATCTGCCCATGCGTCCCAAGTCCTTTTCCCACTTTCCCCGCCTCAGGCCCGGTCATATTTGTTTATACAAAACAAAACATAAATCTGTGACAATATATCTGATAGGGTAATTAATTAGCCAATCCAAAATACTGACATATATAAGTGTTTTACAACACCTAAATGTCAGGGTTGTCTGATCAATCAATATAACATCAGAGGGGGAGGAATGTAATCATTACATGGATGAGAGAAACATGAACATGAGGCTCACATGGATTCCACTGAGGGTCTAATGAGGCTTGTTTAAGGGATATGGGATATTTACCACTTTTTAGTAATAGGATATGTGATCCAGGCAATTAGAAAAGGGGGTTTCAAGTGAAAAAAAAGAAATTTCGCCACGCAGTGCGTGGCCCGAAAATCTTTAGGGGTATTTCTTAAAAAAAACATTAGGATATTCATAAAAAAAATACATGATTGTCCAAAAAAAAGGGGGTCCCAACCCCCTGACCCCCCTCTGGATCTGCCAATGATACTTGAGACAAAACTGACAGGGATATATGGGATAATTAATTGATAAGGGATATGGGATATTTCAATAATCATTAGGATACCTTCAATTTTCAAACAGATATTTTAATCCAGACTTGCATTTGCAAAAGAGAAAACTAAAATACAATAGAAGTCAATTAAGGGCCCTTGGAGCAATAAATCCAGGTATAAAAGGTAATAACTGGCTTACAAATTCAAAATACAAAAATGTACAGTGTGTCCTCATTATATAGTACCCATTTGGATCAGGGAAATTTTTGGCGAAAAGTGAGGGTGCCAATATATTGAGGGAATAAATCACATTGAACAAAAGCAACTTTTTGAAAAATCTACCTTAAAGATTCCACAGGTACTTGTGGACAGGACCCTACATGCGCCTCGTATGTGGGGGTCTGCCCACTATGCAAATTTTTTTATGGAAAATGTTATATTTGTCTATTTACTGACATTTCCTGATGGGATATATGGCTCAGGAAATGTCAGTAAATAGACAAATATAACATTTTCCACAAAAAATTTGCATAGTGGGCAGACCCCGACATATGAGGGACATGTAGGGTCCTGTCCACAAGTACCTTTGAAAGATGGGTAACGATAAACGAGGGATCGCCATAAAAAAGGGAAGGTATAATAAACTCATGTTCTCATGCTGACCAATGAAAATTGACTGTCCAATACATAGTATATGACATCATAATAAGTGACAAGGACAGTCTTATGGGAGTCTTGGTACTTTACCATATGGAACAGCCTATGAAATAATTTATTGCCGGCACATGGTAAATCTGTTCCCACCAAATATTTGGTTCAATTCCAAAGCATAACTTATATAAATGTCCAAACAAGGAGGAAATTTTCCATACATAGCATGGATGGCTCAAAATGTGATATTTATGAAAAAGAAAGGAAATGGGGTAAATGTCAAGGAGACAACATCCCATATCCAGGTTAAAACGACCCAAAACAAAGCATCTAGGGGTCACTGTACAGTCTTCAACACATTGAGGAACCTCACATCATATAGCAAGCCCTAAATGGCTCTAAGAAGGTAAAAAAAGAGAATAAATCAATGGAAACAAACCACATCGAATAACCCAAATATCAAGAAACTAAAATTTTATAAGAAGACAAGGACAAGCCAATGACCAACATATTCCTGACTTGGGACAGGCGCAAAAATTGCGGTGGGGTTAAAATCGTTTTCTTGGATTCAAACCCTCCCCCTATGTGTGGTGAATGGCTAAAAAATAAATACAAAAAAAGACTCACAGTAAAAATCAAACTAGAAAAAAGTCCAACTAAATGTAACGTCAAGTACCCTTACAATGAAGTACATAAAACATGAAGACAATACACACAGGTACTGTCCGGACAAATGCTCGCAGTTACTGACAGCTAGCTTAAAGGACATAATTTCCATTGACTATGATATCAAGCCTTCTTACATTTGAAACTTCAATTGAAATACTTCTAAATAAATTTGGTATAACAACATCATCAATTATGAAAGAAGAGCATGATATAGTGCAATGCCAAATACTGCCAATATGAAAAATTGTACAGATTATGGAGTTATCTTCCCTTATTTCATTTTCTATGTTAATTTATTACTGTAAAATCATTGTTGAAAATAAAAAACTGAGCTTAATTTTGAAGATAACATGATTTTGTGATTCCAGAAGTAGTGAAATTTATAGGCCAAAACATAAATTCTACCCTAAAACTAGAGCTGTTGCTGAATGGCAGCCAGTAATACCCTGCTCATTGAACTCTGAATCAATATAGCAAGTGCAAATGTAAGTGTGTGTAGACACAATACAGTAGTGGACACAATATATATGTACAAGTCTTTCACAATGATAAACCTCTCATTTTTTCCAGAAAATATTCAGAGACAAATTATCTCCCCTTCAAAATTTTGGACAGCATCCATATTGCTTCCTGCACATCTCCAGATTGTATAATACAACTGTGTAATGTATAATACAACTGTGTAACATTTCATCAAAATCCAAGCACCTATTCAAGAGGACATGCACTGGCAAGGCTTTTTTCCGTTTTTTTCCAGAAATTTCCCCGAGGGAACCCCGGGGTATAGAAATAGGACCTAGTATCTCCGGCTTGCTGGGTATAACCCCTCCTAAATGAGGCTAACCCCGAGGGAACCCCAGGATATAGAAATAGGACCCAGTCTGTGGTTGTGCNATGGTTTGTCAAGTTTTTATACAGACTTAGCCAGTATTTCCTTATTATTAAATGTAACTTTCATGTCGCCGTCTTTTCACGTCTAGTGTGTTCAAACGCAATCGGAGGGAGGTAACTCTTACCGTGACGTCCATTTAGTAACGTCTCACCTTAAAGAACCCTTGTAGCAACCTCTTCTTTGAGTGGTCCTTAGGTGATCGGCTACGAGGCTAAATTCCCCGCCCCTTTCGTTTTCACCCTACTTTTCCAGTGGCAGTCAGAATGACCCTTTCCATACCCCGAAGTGATTATTTAATAACAAACTTGTTCTCGTCTTGATATAGCTGAAATATTGCTCAGTAGATGTTAAACAATATTCAATTAATCAATCAAAGACAATTTATCTCCTCGTTTAAGTTATGGGAAGCAATCAAACTACTTTTGCAGATCTTCAGATGGTAGACTACAACTATGTTCCATTTAATCCAAGCACCTGTTTAAGAGAACATGCGCTAAAAGGTTCATCCACCTTTCTTTCCATAAAATATTCAATGACAAATTATCTCCTTTCCAAAAAGTCAGGCAGCAATTAACCATATAACTTCATGCATATCTTCAGGTGGTGTACTTCAACTGTGAAACATTTCATCAAAATTCAAGCACCCTTTTAAGAGGACATGTGCTGACAAGATTTGTTTTCCCCCCTTTTTCCAGAATAAATTCAAAGACAAATTATCTCCCCTTCCAAATTTTGGGCATATTCTTTAGGTGGTGTACTACAAATGCATAACATTTCATCAGAATGAAAGAAGCCATTAAGGAGAACATGACCTGACAAGGTACATTGGCGGACGGACAGGGTGATTTCTATATACCCCCAAATGGGTTATAATTATTTTTATCCAATCTTAAGGGGGCATGCCTCTCATGCCACTCCCTTAATCCTTCATGAAAATAATTTGTAACAGCAAATATTATGTTTGCAACTTAATGAGAATTCCTCAACAAAAATACTTTTGCCTTCTATTATGAGAGATCTTCATTGAAAGTTATTTTTGTCTTCATAGGTAAAATATAGTAACACTAGTGATAAAATAGACATGAATGACAAATCCTGTTGTAATATTGGCAGACGTACTGATTGATTTGTATCAACAAAGTCATATATACTAAAATATAAAATGTCCAGGATTGCATATATTCATGCTATTTATAATATATCATGATTAAAGAAAATAAAAAGGGCTTTATGCAGAGTACAGCATAATACAGTTAAAGTACATATCTCATGATTTGTGTACTCGAGTACTCGACTTATTTCAAAAATCATGGATATGATGCATTTAAAGTATCTTCTCAATATTTTTTCTTTTCTAATATATTTATTTTCTATTTAGTGCACCTCATCGGCATTGCCGATATTTCTGTATCCCCTGTCATGTGCAGTTATTCTCTTTTCGTTTTTTGGAATTTGCTCTTCAAATCACTTATTTTTAATCAAAGGAAGTTCACGGATATCAACCTTTAAAATCTAATCACCACTTGATGTTTATTGTCTTGTTGTTTCATTCGGTAAAATATATTTAAAAGCGTTCTTCGGAACGGGTTTAAATTCATACTATAAATATTTTGTGTTATAGGACCGGCAAACCAGAAGAAAACTTGTACATGTAATTGGCAGGGCAGGCAACGCTAATTGTTTTTTTTTTTTATAATCAGAAAGACCCTTTATTAACATATTAATTAGATCAAAGCAAATTTCTACAGTACAAGCCATTAGTCGATTGTTAGCCAATTATTGTTTGATTGATTAACTTTAGTAATCATTCAAATTGACAATGCTTTCCAATAAAAAAAAAATAAACAAGCCAGAAAGGTTTCATTGAAAACCTACGTTGCAGGTTCTCATCCCATTTTAAACGAAATGTTTATAAATTATCAATTACAATGATCCGAGTACTCAAGTACTCGCGAGTATTTGTACCGAGTACTCGAGTATTGAATTCAGACATTTTGCCATCCCTAATAGATACCATGCCGCATTTTTAAAAAATTTTCAAGGGGCACAACTCAAGAACTACTTGGACCCCAAATCTAACTTCAAGTTTGTGGTAAACAACTTACATACCGTATATTCATTCACAAGTTATCAGTCTGAAACCTTTGAGAGACAGATGGAAAGAAGGACGGACTGAAGGATGGAAACACAACTGAGAAATCACGAAATAGGGTCCGTAAGTCTTGTCATGTTACACCGAGAAATCACAATAAAATTCATATTTGGAAACGTTTCCCGCCAAAATATGACGGCGTGGAATTATGACTCCCATACTGATTGCTTGAAATGTCATATTTTCTGCTAAAAATGCAAATTCTGGGTACAAATTATGTACCCCCAAGTCCCAAAATTGAAGTGAATCATATCAATATCCAGCAACAAATTTGCGCGGACTTGCTACAAGTACAGATAATTGTACAGATTTGGTACAAATACACACATTTAGGGCTTGCTATATGGTGTGAGGTTCCTCACTGTGTTGAAGACCGTTAGGTGACCCCTAGATGCTTTGTTTTGGGTCGTGTTAACCTGGATATGGGATGTTGTCTCCTTGACATTTACCCCATTTCCTTTCTTTTTCATATTTGAAAAACAACAGTAGATGCAGTACTTTTGGACCATGAAGTCTTTATTTCAATTTCTCCCTTTCAAAGATATAGCTTGGACATGAAATTCTAAAAGCATCTAAGGATGCTCAAAATCTGCAAGAAAATGTAGTCCTGTCCCCTTTATAGTAAAAAGGTGTTGGCATATAAAAATAATAGAATAATATGCACATATTAATTTTAGATAGACAGTGATCTAGTTGTAGTAAGAAATACAATTGTTTAAACGAAAACTGCATTTGTAATAGGGTCTGTAAGTCTCGTCATATAACCCCGAGAATTAACGATAAGATTACAATTCGAAAACGTTTCCCGCCAAAAATGACGTCTGACGATTATGACGTTCACATTTTTGTTTGAAACATCACATATTTTCGTTAAAAATGTAATTTTCGGGTACAATTTAAATGCCCTGAAGTTACAAAATTGAATGAGACTTACAGACCCTTTATGAAATCTACAGTAATTTGAAATGCATAAACAGTCAGAATTGTTTAAATGGAACAATGTTTCCTAATAAAAAATGCCATAAATACACGAAGGAGACCGATTTTTTGGCAATATTCATTATTTACACAATTATTAAATTGAATATTAAATAGGAAATGGGTCCTAAGTTTCAGTTCTACCCTAAATAAGTACAAACTGGGGGTCCAGGGACTAATTAAAAATAAACAATGTCTTAAGACAGATTTTTTGCAAAATTAATTCTTTACATATAAATATATAATAAAAATTATATTAAGCATACCTGTAAAAATGCCCCTAACATCTCCTAATAAAATTATGACAATAAAAACAAATATGTTCAAATGTGATTTGGTGAAAAAAGACAATATTACATATTAACCACAGGTATATTTTAGTATTAGGCCAAGGTATGTTTAAATTAGGTTCAACAACATATTTGGGCTAACTTTAAGGATATGGTTCACAAAAGGTGGAAATGGATTTTTAAATTTCAATTTTAGCAAAAATTCAAATCATCAATGGGTGCAGATTTAGGAATGGAGTGAGGGACATGCACCCCCTATTAAAACCGAAAAAAATTATTTCTCAGAGTAAAAACGGGGTTTTGGCCAATATTTGTTTAAAAGATTTGAGGCCTTGCTATGATTGGCAATTTTCTTTCAATTGTTCAAACCCTCTAACTTCAAATCCTGAATCTGCCCCTGATCTCTTTCAACACTGATATGAATATTTTCTCCATTTTCAACATTTGATTAAAATTTTTGATTAAACAATGGCAGTAGAATACAGAAGGAACAAGGGAAAAGATGACCACAAAAATCGAAGCCCAAAGACATGGCAAATAAGGGGCTACGCCGAGCGCAGCATGATACGGCCGCAGCATGTCGTCCACTGAAATTTGAAAAAGTGTAATTTAAAGCGAGTATGGACAAACGAAAGAGCTTGACACAATAATTAGAAGGATGCAAGGAGATTGACTCAGTAATTAGCTGGACACAAACTAGGGAAAATAAAAATTAGCCCTAATGACTCCTTATGATTCCTCTTTGACCTTTTATAGCTCAGAAACGGTAAGAGCTACGCAAAATCTGTTGACATACTACTGAAAGCTGACATCAAGAGGAATCCAAAGAAAAAAATCCCATCGAAATCCGATGAAAAATAAAAATTTTAGGTTATCTGTAAATTTATGATTTTGGCCCCCTGTGGCCCCTCATAGCTCGGAAACGGTAAGAGCTACACCAAATCCGTTGACATACTACTGAGAGCTTACATCAAGAGGAATCCAAAGAAAAAAAACCCATCGAAATCCAATGAAAAATAAAAATTTTAGGCTATCTGTAAATTTATGATTTTGGCCCCCTTTGGCCCCTCATAGCTTGGAAACGGTAAGAGATACGCCAAATCCGTTGACACGCTTCTGAAAGCTTACATCAAGAGGAATCCAAAGAAAAAAATCCCATCAAAATCCGATGAAAAATAAAAATTTTAGGTTATCTGTAAATTTATGATTTTGGCCCCCTTTGGCCCCTCATAGCTGGGTAAGGAAACAAGTTACAAAAAATCTAATAGTAGAGCGCTATGTTAATTTTTCATAAGGAATCCTTTGGAAAAAATTGCATCAAAATCGGACTAAAAATTAAAAAATTAATTTTTTGAAATTCGCCCCTTTTGGCCCAATTTATCTCGTGAACGGTACATGCAACGTGAAATCCGTTGGCAACCCTAGATTGGAAATTTTCTAAGGAGTTTACTGAAAGAAACCCCGTCAAAATCCGATAAATAATAAGATTCTACAGTCAATTATGTGAAAACAACCAATTTAACCCCTTTTGGCCCCTTTTTCTAAAACGGGCGGGGCCAGGAACATTAATTATAGCCCGGGCTCAAGCATGTGCCAAGAAACATCATACTAAAATTTGAAAATGATCTGTTCACTGGAACCAAAGTTATGCTGTCCACAGACACAAAAATACCCAATTTTACCCCTTTTTGGCCATAAACCCGAAATTAAAACCCGGGATAGCCATTATGCCAAGAAACCACATATTAAAATTTGAAGATGATCCGTCCACTAGAAACAAAGTTATGCTGGCCACAGACGCCGACGACTGCGCCATAACATAATACGACCGCAAAATTTTTGCGGTCGTATAAAAATACGGCCAAGAGGTACCAGACACAAAGAAACCCCATCAAAATCCGATAAATAATAAAGATTCTACAGTCAAATATGTGAAAACACCTAATTTAACCCCTTTTGGCCCCTTTTTTTTAAACGGGTGGGGCCACAAACCCGAAATTAAAACCCGGGATTGCCATTATGCCAAGAAACCACATACTGAAATTTGAAGATGATCCGTCCACTAGAAACAAAGTTATGCTGGCCACAGATGCCGACGCCGACGACTGCCCCATACCATAATACGACTGCAAAATTTTTGCAGTCGTATAAAAAGGTAACAGAGAAAATCAAAGATAAATAAGGATGTGAGACAGCTACAATGCAAGGAAATAAAATAATAAAAATTCTACAGCCACATATGTGAAAACATCCAATTTAACCCTTTTTGGCCCCCTTTTTTTTAAACGGGCGGGGCCACAATGACCAAAACTTTTGTGCCAAGGATCATTGTGTTAAAATTTCATAAGGATTGATCAACTGGAACTAAAGTTATTGACCAAAAACCAAAGTGTCTACAGATGACAATGACGACGACGACGACAACGATGACAGCACCATACCATTATACGACCGCAAAAATTTTTGCGGTCGTATGAAAAGATAAAATTAAGAACTAAGACACTAATAGTGTGAACTCTCATGAAATGCGGGAATGACATCAGGTGCTCCAGAAGTTAGTAAAACCATTGATTCAATTTTAATTTTTATGTTTTTATCAGAAAATGGTATTTTGCTTCATTTTGACATAAAATTTTTCAAGGTAATATTAGCCACACTCAATGATTCAAAAATTTCAGATACAAAAAGCTGTAATTGGTTTTATTAACAGTCAGTAACATCTAAGAAAAGGTTTTGGGCAAAGTTATTGAAAGTATCCCAAAGGCATTCTTAGATATGCTGAAAATGGTAAAAATTCTACATTATTGATGTTTTCATTGTATAAATAACATCAACTTGATGAACTTGCATTAGATATCTAATCATTTTTCTAATTAAAAAATTTAGAAGAAAACTAATGATTTCATTCAAATTTCAAAGAGATTTCCATTCCTGGGCCTTTCTTTGAAAAAAATCTCCTTCATCATTGAATAGTACAGAATTAAAATTAAGGTTATGAGCTTATGTGGCTTTCAATGCTTTTTAGCCGAGTTGCAACGAAGTTGAACTTGGCTATTGGTTTGGTGTTGCTGGAGGGTGGGCCGTCTTGCATGGGTGCGTGCGTGCGTGCGTGTGGGCGGGCGTCAAACATTGGTTTCCAGATGATAACTTGGAAAGTTTACATCCAATTCAAATGAAACTTGGACGTATTGTTGGGTATCAGGAGGGGAGGAACCCTATCTATTTTGGAGAAAGTAGGTCAAAGGTCAAGGTCGGTGAAGGTCACAGTGACCGAATGATTCTAGAAAATAGAACCTTCTTGAATTCTTAGACTTTTAGATATTAGGTAGGAAAGATAATAAATAGACAATTTTAGAAATATTCAGGTCTTCACATTAACTTGGTCACATAATATTTGAAGCTGCAACTCGGCTTGTGCACCCTGTTGCCATCTAGATTTTTATTTTTTACATATTTTCAAATAGCCTCATACCAAAGGTTAATACATGCAAGTTTAAAGTCATTGATATAAAAGCCATATCAAACTTTTTTCTCACAATAAAAGAATGACAGAAAATATCCTGAAGTCAAATTATCTTCCCTGTATTATGACTTTGATTCCTTTATGCTTATCTCCATATGGTGCACTAGTACCTTTGTGAAAAGTTTCATTGAAATCAAACAAACCCTATAAAACCCTATAAAAAAGATGCACTTACAAGTTGAATAACATAACAGCAGGAAAGTACCTAAAGTCAAATTATCTCCCATTATATATGCCAAAACCGATGGTGGTGTTTTACCTTTGAATAAGGTTTCACTAAATTCCAGCAAAACCATATAGGAGTTGACTATCTTATATAGTATGCAGTATATCTTTAAGTTACCTCCCTTTAGGGTTGCAAGACTTTCTGTTTTTCCTTCATGCACATCCTCTGAAAGCATACCATCTTAATTAAAACTCAACACACATTATGTGGCCCTGTTTCATGGCAGATTTGATTTGTGCATATGAAAAATGAGGCATGTTTAATTTCGCTTATTTAAAAAATGTATGAGGCATGATCTGACTCGATTTGTAAAATGTTAGAAGGGACCACTTTTTCTACCTTTTTTTTTTATTTGACAGCTTCTCTTTTGTGACATCATAACTGACTGACAGATGTTTTATCTACTTTACCACAAATTAGCTCCCTTCTGACATAATAATTTTTAATCAAAAACTTTCGTAAAAAGTCGCCATTAAAAGCATGGTGACATCAACCCTTAGTTTAGGCCAAAAAGCCTAAAGAACTATCAATTGATAATTTTTTTTAATTCTCATTGATGAAAGGTTTAGTTATATAAAACTAAAAATTACCTTTCCATATTTTTCCTATGTATTCTTTGTAAATTTAGGCGAAAAAGTGGCTGAAAATGAGAAGATGTTATAGCTATTTATAACAAAGTCTAAGTGTAACCTTAAACATCATTAAACTTCATTTGTGGGGTATAGAAATTGGGACATTTCTGCAGCCTTACAAAACCAATGGCTTTGTTTACAAATGATTTGGTGATAAATTCAAAGGAAATTCCAACCTAATGTTTAAGTTGCTTGGCCTAAATAATTTAACAGTTAAGCTATGCTTGTAAGGTAATACTGAACAAATTACAAAGAAAATAGCTCACCTTTAAATCTGATAGTAAAAGTCAAGTATTTGTGAGGCAAAAAACAAATACTTTAAATTTAGTTTTTTGAATTTTTAAATAGCAAACAATTTTGTTTCATGCAGTTGTATTTCTAATGAATTTAAAACAATAGCGAAAAAATATGGATTTTTTATACATTGCTGACCAAATGGTACCTGTCCCAAAAATGAAGTTAAGGAGGTTTGCTCCTCATTGTTTTGGGATTTCTGTCAGATTTTCAGAATCCTCTGGTTTTATCCATTTAAAAGCATTGTAATTGTTTGCCAATGGACCCCCTTAATTTTTTCCAAAATTTCATTTGATACATCTTTATGAGCATTCTGCAAATCTTCAATTAAATTCTATTTATTTTGTCACTTTCATTCATGGTCAAACCTTTGCTACTGTTAATCCTATGAAAAATTTAGAGGAGTTCAGTTAACCGTCAAATTTCCACTCACTTATATCTCAATAATGAAATGATCAACCTATCAATTTTTTTCACTTACCGTAAATTACTTCTTATTTAATTTTCCCACTAAAATCACTTATTTCAAATCCTATTTATTTTCAAATTGGGTATATTTTACTAAAGGCTGTTCCATCTGAGGCTATCTTGGAACATGCAGTGACCTTTGTTTATTTCTTTCTGTTGAGCGTGGAAACAAAGCATGAAAGTGGTGGTAGTAGGGAGGGTGGTAGGATTACTTTCATTATTATAGTACCTCCCCTGCTTTAGCAGGCAGTATATAGTGATCATGGTGTCTTTTCGTCCATCCACCCGTCAAAGGGGTACACACTTTGTGGCAACCACTCCTAGAACGATTGGCGAAATTTACTGAAATTTTAACAGAATGTATAGTGCATTTTCTCATGGATTTAAAAATTTGGTGTGATTTGTTATTTTTTCTGGATTTTTTTTATTTCTGGAATGAAATGGGGGAGTGGGGGTATATATAAGTGAGCTTTGCTCACAGTTGTCTAGTTTTGTATTAGTGTCAGTCTGAAATAAGTGGCATTCTTCCTCTCATGTATCATAAAATGGGAAAGAATTTATTTTTTATTAAGTCCTACAAGATTAAAATGACCTCTTTTAACCTTGTTCAAAATCGTCCATAAATTATACAGAAATCCGTCAACAAAAATTCAATTCAAGAAAGTTTTGGTGAGCAGTTTAAGGTGGTTTGGAAATATAAACAAAATCCATCAGAATTTTCCATAAGTTAGCAGACTGGAACTTCAGAAATTTGACTTCCAAAAAATAAGATGCAAACTTTTTAGTTGAAATGTTAATGAAAACTATCATTTTTCCAAATTATTTATGTTGCATCTAACAGATTCTTTATTAATTTTATATAGTGCTAGCCTTAGTAACAAACTTTCTAAAAATTAAAAGAAAAAGTGGGGGTCACAGAACTCATTATCTAAGTACAGAACTTATTATCTACGTATCTAACAACATTGAAATTTTCATAGTGATTTCTTTTTAAAATATTTTTTGAAATTACCTCCCTTGTTCAAATTTTTATTTCAAGGAATTTTACAGTACAAACACAATCCTGAATTTTATGTCAAAAATGAATGCAGGATTATTAGAAATGGGCCAATTACTTGTGTTAAACCCAAATATTTGACAAATTTCTCCAAATTTAAAAATTTTTGTACAATTCTTTCATGAAAAATACCTATCAAAGCATACAACATGAATTCAAAATGGTGGAATACTAGAGAACCACCTTAACCTAAAACACAGTAATTCTGTAAAGAATAATCTTTGGAACAGACAAAAACAATAATTGTTAGGTCTGTCTTTGGACATTATCAATACCAAAGAGTAAGCAACTTTACTAATTTGACAGGACCTCAAACTTTCAAATCTATGACTAGCGGACATCATACAGTTAAATCCATTTTTATTCATTATTTCTAAGTCTCACTGCTTAATATTGATGAAAGTAGTTTCTAGGGGATGTTGCCTCTAAAATATATATGGTTTATATATGGAGTTTTCTTATTTTGTGAAAAGGGCCTGTAAGTCTTGTTCAATTTTTAAACTTCCGGGCACAATTGGAGGGGATTAAAAATTGAAGGATGCCAGAGAAAAGATTTTGATTTGGAAAAATAGTAAAGATGTAAAGGTGTGCCAGCACCAATGGAGACTGAAGAAAAGGCTTAAAAGCTGGTAATACCATATCTTCTCTAATATTGCAACTTTTGCAAGCAAACTCTTACAGAATTTTTTCTTTTAAATGTTCAATTATGTCTATATTCTACCCGAAGGCACTTCCAGAAATCACCTAAAATTTGCTTATTCATGGTAAAAAATGGCAAAAAACAGAAATTGTCAATATCCCATATAGCTGGTGGCATATGACAGGACCTTACATACCTTTCTGTTCAATCAGGTGTCTCTTTCCACAACAAAATTAACATCCATTTAGTAAACTGATTCATTCATGTCAAATATACAAAAAATATTGCTAAACAACTTTTCTTGCCTCAGTTCTCTTGTTTAACCGTAAAATTGCACATTATATAAAGTATGTAATCTGCCCTACCTACCTTTTTTACCTTTAATTGGTTTACAGGTGAAAACTGTCCAGGTAATGTATCTGTGATGTATCTAATGTTTAATCCGGTATTAAAGGTATCTCTCCATCTCTATCAGGTGCTCCCTGTAAAATTTTTTAATTAAAAACATTTCACAATTTATCGGTCATCGGTCATTTGAGGTGAAATATAAAGTATAATAATATCATGTCCAAAAATTTGACATAATACATTTAATGGGTTAGAACACATTACGGAGGGTCTGGACCAACACTTCATAGAATGACTTCATTGTAAAACAAATGACTTAGGTGGGAGGAGAATGAAAATACCAATAAAAAATGTTTGCAGTTATATAAAAATACGGCCAAGAGGTACCAGACACAAATTTTGGTATATTTTGCAAAAAATGTATACCAAAAATACCTTTTTTAGAAGATCTTTTAAATTCTGCAAATTTCAACAAAAATGGAAAAATAATAGCCTGAAATCTCCCCTTCAAGTCTTTTGGGTCCACCCTCCCCGTTTTTTCACGTATGGTTGAATCCACAGATTCACTTTTCCTTACAAAATTAGATGGTAGGTAAAATTGAAATGTCCTGCCAAGCCCCGTGCCAAGCATACCCCCCACTTGTACCTAATTTTCAAAGTCCTGTTTAAGGTAGATAGACAGTAATATTCATATCCATTAGATTTTGTTTTAAGTCGGCACAATTGAAGAACCAATTCTACTTACCAAAAATCTGTAATAAAAAGTAATGGTCACCATGCTTGCTTTTTCTAGAATTGCGATCGAAGTTTGCTCATTTTTAGCCATTTTTTCACCTAAATTTACAAAGAATGCAGATAGTTTGTGATGTATTTTATTGGTAACAATTAAAAAATGAATATGTCACCATGCTTTTAACGGAGATATGTTACAAAGTTTCTGGATTAAACATTATTTACGGGAAAAGGGAGTTAATTTGCGGCAAAGTAAACGAAATATGACGTTTCACATTTGTCATTCAATTATGACGTCACAAAGGAAAAGCTGTCAAATTACTGTTCCGGCCCGAAAATTCTACCTACCCCGTATCCGACTCTTTATTTTTCTAATGCGCGATTGAATTGCGCAGGGCAACAGTGTCTATCTACCTTAATAGAAAGTTGATAATGTAGAGCAATGAAAAATGCTCCCAATGCACAATTTAGTACAGGGAAGCAGTATACAAAATTTCAAATGAATCCCTTAAAGCAGAGAGGAGATTTTTGTGCATAAAGTTCACTATTATGACCAATACAGTAAAAATTCAATTCTCGTCAAACAGAAATTTTGAAACTGGATCACACTAAAAATGTCTTATAAGCCACATTTTATTACAAGAGAGCAGCATTCCAAATTTCAGATGAATCTACCTAAGCAAAACATAAGACTTTTGGACCAAAAATGTCGGACAGAATGAAAGCTGAATAGACAAGAGTATTCCAATATACCCACTCACTCGTTCAGAGTGGGTTTATAATGATCTTTTCAAGAACAAATAAAAAAAATAAAATGTATTGGTAAATTGATAGCTATGTTGACTTTTTAAGCCAGACAATCTACATGTAAAATATGAAAATATTTTTTTCTGGTCATGAGTTTACATTTTACATCACAACTGAGCAGCTTTGTATTTATGAATAGATAATGCTGGAATTATACAGATTTTACACCACCTTTTTCATTGTGTCTTTGTTTTTGTGAAGACTGATTGTGGTCAGTTTCAGTAGGCACAAATGGCATGGAGATATATATATGAAAATCAATTTCTGACCAACTACTGTATATTACATCGGCTTTTGTTCATGATTTGTGTAGAACAGGTCAGTTAAATATTTCCTTTGTTTTACTTGCTAATTCATCCAAAGCATAAATTAACTAAGTCAGGTGTAAGGCCCGACCATTTGATTTTCAGGGGGAGGGGCCTGGTATTTTTACCCGAGCCTGGAAATTTTTTTCGCCCGCTTCGCGGGCCAGATTATTTTTTTCCATATACACTATGCTAGGAAATTTTGTTGAGCCAGGCTTTTTTTTTCTAATGGACAGGATCCGGGCCAGATTATTTTTTT
>MJUU01042996.1:6271-31188 GCA_002080025.1 Modiolus philippinarum
ATGTCTCTTCAGTGCAGATAACATCAAAACATTGGACCCTATGGTGAAACATATTTCAAGATCTTCTCTTCTGAAGGTACTTGGCCAATTGGAATTATTAGTCGGGCCAGCGAGGATCATTCTTTAACATTGGACCCTATGGGGATATGTATTTAAAGATTTCTGCTCTGAAACTACTTGGCCAATTGAAACCAAACTTGGTCACAATAGTCCTAACATAGCCCCCTTTAAAAATGTGTCCGGCATGTCCGCATCATGTCCAAGATGGCCACCAGCAATGAACTTGGTTTTATCATTGGACCCTATGGGAAGGTATTCAAAGATCTTCTCTCTGAAGACGCAGAGCCAATTGTAACCAAACTTGGTTAGAATAGTCCTTGGGTGGTCCCCTTTCGAAAATGTGTCCGGCAAGTCTGTATGTCATCCAACATGGCCGCCAGCGGAAACTTAGTTTAACATTAGACCCTATTGGGAAACATATTCTAAGAGCTTCTCCTCTGAAAGTACTTGAAAGTACTTGGCCAATTGGAATTATACTTGGTCACAATGGTCCTTAGTTGGTCCCCTTCTTAAAATGTGTGTGCCATGTCTGCATTGTATATCCAAGATGGCCGCCAGCAGGGAACGTACTCAAACATTGGACCCTATGGGGAAATGTGTTTAAAGATCATCTGCTCTGAAACTACTTGGCCAGTTGGAACCAAACTTGATCAAAATAGTCCTTACATGGTCCCCTTTCAAAAATGTGTCCGGCAAGTCCGCATCATATCCAAGATGGGCACCAACGGGGGAGCTTGGTTTTAACATTGGACCCTATGGGAAGGTATTCAAAGATCTTCTCTAAGCCACATAGTCAATTGGAACAATGGTCCTTAGATGGTCTTCTTTACTAGAGGTGACAGTTGGTTATGTGTAATAACAGACTTGAAATCGAGACCTTTAAACATTGGTGTTATTATTTTTGATTGTATGTGTCACCCATGGCCCAGGTGAGCGATACAGGCTCTTGAGAGCCTCTTGTTTCTGATTTTAGTCAGTTTGAGTTTTCACATCAATTTAGAGACCAAGCAGGAATGTGCGAGACATCAATTAAGTTCCACACTTTTCTAACAGGTCCTATTTATGTCCTATATTTTATGATAATAGATCTTAATACATTTTTAATTGTCAGCCTTATTTTCAGGTGAATGATGAACTCATTGAATCTCTTGTAAGACAGAAGAAAGATTTGAAAGTTATCAACTACTATGGAGAGGAATTTCAGTATGGAGTTTCTTAGCATATCGACTATAATGATAATTGATTTAAATACTGTGCATTTATTACAAGCAGGACATTTTACTACAGGTTTCCACAGTTATAACTACTACTGTAACAGTAATTTGTGATATTGTTAAGTTTTAAGTATAATTTATTGAAATGTTATACATGTACTAATAAAAATTGCATATTTGGATTTGTTATGTTTTGCCTTCCAGATTATTATTCACACTGAAGAGACATAAGTTGTTGAAATTTCTATCTGCAGAATGCACATTTACCGGGGTACTGAAGTTTTGATATGTCTTTTTTAGCATAATGATGTTTGCTATGTTCAGATTTCTGAACTTGGGGTGATAGAAATAAAGGGATATGGATTCAATGTACTCAACACCAAGAATTGTTGTTTCTTCAGAATTAACACCATATTCTCTAATTTTCTTCTCCAATGACAAAATCCACATCATCATATACAAGATATTGTAGCTATTTGGAGAGGAATTTGAAAAAAAAGTGTTTACACTTGTTTTCCAATTGCCCTGTATTTTAACAGTCATAGTGATTAAACTTTGCTTTATATTAAATAAATTATTTTTTCAATAAATCCACATCAAAAGAATCAATAGAAAAAAAAACTATTATTTTGTTGATTTCAGCTCACCTGACTATAGCCAATAGCCAGGGTGAGCTTTTTATACCCCGCCACACGAAGTGGCGTGGTATTATGTGATATCCTCAGTCGTGTGTCCGTCCGTCCGTCTGTCCGTCCATCTGTCCCCCGAAGGTTTCTGACTGATAACTTGTGAACGAAATAACACAAGGTCTTCAAACTTGGTATGTAAGTTGTTTACCACAAAACTCAGGTCAAGTTCGATTTTGGGCCCAGAGGTCCAAGGAGTTCTGGAGTTATGCCCCTTGAAACTTTTAAATTTTGCAAATTTTAGGGTTTCTGACTGATAACTTGTGAACGAAATAAAGCAAGGTCTTCAAACTTGGTATGTAAATTGCTTTCTACAGCACTCAAGTCAAGTTCGATTTTGGGTTTAGAGGTCCTAGGGGTTCTGGAGTTATGTCCCTTGAAACTTTGAAATTTCGCGAATTTTAGGGTTATCGACTAATAACTTGTGAACTAAATAATAAATTGTCTTCAAACTTGGTATGTAAGTTTTTTACCACAAAGCTAAGGTCAATTTCGATTTTGGGTTCAGAGGTCCAAGGTGTTCTGGAGTTATTCCCCTTGAAATTTTGAAATTTTGCGAATTTTAGGGTTTCTGACTGATAACTTGTGAACGAAATAACACAAGTCTTCAAACTTTGTATGCAAATTGTTTACTACAACACTCAGGTCAAGTTCGATTATGGGTCCAGAGGTCCAAGGCGTTCTGGAGTTATGCCCCTTGAAACTTTAAAATTTTTCAAATTTAAGGGTTTTTTTCTGACTGATAACTTGTGAACAAAATAAAGCAAGGTCTTCAAACTTGGTATGTAAGTTGTTTACTTCAGCACTCAAGTCAATTTATATTTAGAGGTCCTAGGGGTTCTGGAGTTATGCCCCTTGAAACTTTGAAATTTCTCGAATTTTAGGGTTTCCGACTGATAACTTGTGAACGAAATAATATATTGTCTTCAAACTTGGTATGTAACTTTTTTACCACAAAGCTAAGGTCAAGTTCGAATTTCGGTTCAGAGGTCCAAGGGGTTCTGGAGTTAAGTCTCTCGAAACTTTGAAAGTTTGGGAATTTTAGGGTTTCGGATTTCGCGAATTTTAGGGTTTCTGACTGATAAATTGTGAACGAAATAATATATTGTCTTCAAACTTGGTATGTAACTTTTTTACCACAAAGCTAAGGTTAAGATCGATTTTTGGTTCAGAGGTCCAAGGGGTTCTGGGGTTAAGTCCCTTGAAACTTTGAAAATTTGCGAATTTTAGGGTTTCGGATTTCACGAATTTTAGGGTTTCCGACTGATAAATTGTGAACGAAATAATATATTGTCTTCAAACTTGGTATGTAACTTTTTTACCACAAAGCTAAGGTTAAGATCGATTTTTGGTTCAGAGGTCCAAGGGGTTCTGGAGTTATGCCCCTTGAAAACTTTGAAATTTTGCAAATTTTAGGGTTTCGTACTCATAAATTGTGAATGAGATATCATAGTCTTCAATCTTGGTATGTAAATTGTTTAGCACAAAACACAGGCCAAGTATATTTTTGGGTTCATTGGTACACATAGTTCTGGAGTTATGCCCCTTTTTACTTAGAAATTTTGTGAAACGTGGCGGGGTATCATGTAATGCACCATTACTATTTTTACATCATATGGTGTCCCTCATAACTTTTTCAAAAATTATTCTTCGCTGAAACCACTGGGCCAAATTAAACCAAACTTGGACTGAATCATCACCAGGGTATAGCTTCTCGAAATTGTGTTTTATAAGTCGCCAGCCAAACATCATGGCCACTTTTGCAAAAAATAGAACTTAAGGCTAAATTGCAAAATCATTGCTGATATATAAAATCTTACAATGTAAAATTGATCAACATGACAAAATCTACCCACCCTGCAATTTTGAAGAAAATCTGATGCCTCATTTTAGAGTTATTGCCCTTTTTCCAACAATTTTTGAAAATTTTGCTTTTTTTAATTTTTGTCTCGCCTGCGACGAAAGTCGCTGAAGGCGAGACATAGGTATAGCAATCCGGCGACGGCAAAGGCGGCGGCGGCGTAAACTTTTTTCTAAAACCTTCATAACTTTTCAAGGGTAATACATACAAACATCATCTTTGGTCCACAGCACCACCAAGTGATGACCTTTCCAGCAGCATATATTTTAGATGACCTTGGCCTTGTTTTCATGGTTCAATAAGCACATAAACATTGCGACATAGTTTCACATTCAAGTCCTTTTCTCAGGAACTATAATACCTAGACTTGTCATATTTGGTCTATAGTGAGATCTATATGGGTACATGGCAGTCTGACACCTGTCGTGTTGCCTTGACCTCAATTGCATGGTTCAGTGAACTTAGAAAATCTGCGACATAGTTTCACATTCAAGTCCTTTTCTCAGTAACTGTTACACCTAGACCCGTCATATTTTGTTTGTAGGGAGATCTATATGGGTACACGCCAGTCTGACACCTGTCATGTTTCTTTGACCTCAATTTCATGGTTCAGTGACTTTGTTAAATTTTTACATTCAAGTCTATTTCTCAGCAACTGTAGCCTCTAGACTCACAATATTTGTCCTATAGCAAGATTTATTTGGGTATATTCCAGTCTGACAGTTGTCATGTGACCTTGACCTCAATTTCATGGTCTAGTGGCCACGTTAAGTTTTTCTGCTTAAGTCCATTTCTCAATAACTAGAAGTGGTAGGCTGATAATATTTGGAATGTAGGTTGGTCTTGGGTAGTACATGTCAGTCTGGCAGTTAACTTTTGTCCTTGACCTCAATTTCACGGTCTAGTGGCCACGTTAAGTTTTTCTGCTTAAGTCCATTTCTCAACTAAAAGTGGTAGGTTGATAATATTTGGTATCTAGGTTGGTCTTGGGTAGTACATGTCAGTCTGGCAGGTGACTTTTGTCCTTGACCTCAATTTCGCGGTCTAGTGGCCACATTAAGTTATTCAGCTTAAGTCCATTTCTCAATAACTAGAAGTGGCAGGTTGATAATATTTGGTATGTAGGTTGGTCTTGGGTAGTACATGTCAGTCTGGCAGGTGACTTTTGTCCTTGACCTCAATTTCACAGTCTAGTGAGCATATTCACTTTTCTGATTAGTTCACTTAGATTTTACATCAATTTAGAGTCCAGCAGGGACAGGCGAGACATCCTTTAGGGTCATCATTTGTTTATAAACAAAGCTGTATATTTTCTCTTCTATTTCTAAAACAGTTTGACATAGAGGTAAAATTTTATTGCAAAAATGTTCAGCATATCAAGATCTACCCTCGTGATAAATTTGAAGGAAATCTAAATATCCATATAGGAGTAATTGCCGTTTATTGGTCAAATTTTTGGTGATTTTATATATTGAATGATGTATGGTAGGTCCTTTACAAAGATTGCTCATTTTATTCCGATTCGACAAAAAACATTGCTGCCTGCACAGAACATAGTTTAACATTGGCCCTATGGGAAATTCACTTTTAATCTCACCTGACCCAAAGGATCAATGTGAGTTATTGCCATCACTTGGCGTCCGTCGTCCATCCGTTAAACTTTTCACATTTGCAACTACTGAGGCAAATTCAACCAAACTTTACTGGAATGATGTATGGAAGGTCCTTTACAAAGATTGCTCATTTCGTTCTGATCCGACAAAAAACATGGCCGCCAGCGCGGAACTAAGTTTAACATTGGACCCTATGGGAAAAATCACACAACTTCTGCTGTGAAATCACTGAAGCAAATTTAACCAAACTTTACAGGAATGATGTATGGAAGGTCCTTTACAAAGATTGCTCATTTCGTTCCGATCCGACAAAAAACATGGCCGCCAGCGCGGAACTAAGTTTAACATTGGACCCTATGGGAAAAATCACACAACTTCTGCTGTGAAACCACTGAAGCAAATTTAACCAAACTTTACAGGAATGATGTACTAAAGGTTTTTGATAAAAAACATGGCCGCCAGCACAGAACTTAGTTCAACATTGGACCCTATGGGAAAATCACATTTTCATCTTCTCCTGTGAAAACACTGAAGAAATTCTACCAAACTTAAAAGGAATGATGTACTAAAGTTCCTTTACAAAGATTGCTCATTTCGCAGGTATTCCTATCTGGTAATAGGAAAAGATAAAACATATTTTGTAAAGAACCACACTGAGTCAAACAAGAAATACAGTCAAAATGACGTGATTAAGATGCTTGAATTTTTGATCGACAACATTTTTGTTGAATGTGGAGGCCGTGTTTTTCAACAGACAATAGGGATTCCTATGGGAACAAATTGTGCGCCACTTTTAGCTGACCTTTTCCTTTTTTCGTATGAAGCAAAGTTTTTACAAGGGCTGATACAACAGAAACAAAAACAGCTAGCCCAGACTTTTAATTTCAGCTTCAGATATATAGACGATGTACTTTCTCTTAATAACCCAAAATTTAAAGAATATTTACATCGTATCTACCCCAGTGAACTTGAAATTAAAGAGACAACCGATACACCCGATTCTGCTTCATACCTTGACCTTTTGTTGTACATTGACGAACATGGACGTCTGAAATCTAGATTATATGACAAACGTGATGATTTTGACTTTCCAATTGTGAACTTTCCCTTTCTCTGCAGCAATATACCTGCATCCCCAGCATATGGAGTATATATTTCACAATTAATTCGTTACTGTAGAACGTGCAGTACATACAGTGACTTTGTGGAAAGAGCAAAAGCACTGTCACAAAAACTGCTGAGTCAGGGATATGTTCAGCCTTTGTTACTTTCGTCCCTTCAGAAATTCTATGGCCGTCACCACGACATCATAGATAGATATGAAATGTCAGTGTCACAAATAAAAACTGACATTTTCAGCTAGATTCGCGTCTTCCCTGATTTGACATTACCGGTTTCGACTTTACCCTGAATTGACCCACTGACAGTGTGACGGGTGCTGTGCACAGAACAGGACATGCTTACCCTTCCGGGGCACCTGATGTCACTCTTGTTTATTGAGAGTTCACACTGTTAGTGCTTTAGTTTTTTGTGTTCGTGTGTTTTGTGGGCATGTGGTGTCTTTGGTCTTCCGTCTTTTGGTGTTCTTGCTTTTGCCTTGTCTCTGGACTTTGATTTGTGTAATCTTGTGCTTTGTTCCTTCGGTATTCTACTGCCGTTGTTTCGTTCTGATCTGATAAAAAACATGGCCACCAGGGCCGAACTTAGGTTTAACATTAACCCTATGTGAAAAATCACATTTTCATCTTCTGCTCTGAAACCGCTGATGCTAATTTAACCAATCTTTACAGGAATGATGTACTAAAGGTCCTTTACAAAGATTGCTCATTTTGTTCCGATCCGATAAAAAACATGGCTGCCAGGGCCTGACTTAGGTTTAACATTGGACCCATTGAGAAAGTTACATTTTCATCTTCTCCTCTGAAACCACTTAAGTAAATTCAACCAACTTTTACAGGAATGATGTACTAAAGGTCCTTTACAAAGATTGCTCATTTCGTCGAGATCTCATATAAAACATGGCTGCTATAGCCGAACTTAGGTTAAACATTGGACCCAAGGGAAAAATCACATTTTCATCTTCTCCTCTGAAACCACTGAAGCAAATTCAACGACACTTTACAGGAATGATGTACTAAAGGTTCTTGCAAGTACAATGATTGCTCATTTCGTTTGGATCCAATAAGAAACATGGCCGCCAGGGCTGAACTTAGGTGTAACATTGGACCCTATGGGAAAAAATCACACTTTCTTCTTCTCCTCTGAAACCACTGAATTCGAAGCAAATTGAACCAAACCTTACAGCAATGATGTACTAAAGGTCCTTTACAAAGACTGCTCATTTAATTCCGAACCGAAAAAAACATGGCCGACAGAATGGGACTTTGTTCAACATTGGACCCTATGGGAAAATCACATTTTTCATTTTCTCCTCTGAAACCACTGAATCAAATCAACCAAACTACACAGGAATGACGTACTGTAGGACCTTTACAAAGATTGCTCATTTCGTTCCAATCGGACAAAAAACAGGGCCACCAGTGCAAAACATAGTAAACATAGTATTATAATGAGACCTATGGGAAAATATCATTTTCATCTTTGCTGAAACCACTGAAGCAAATTCAACCAAACTTTACAGGGTTGAAGTATGGAATATGCTTTACATCATTTTTGGTCATGCATGGCATAGAAGCATTTTGTCAGGTGAGCGATACAGGCTCAGTCTCTGAGCCTCTAGTTCATCTTCTCCTGTGAAACCACTGAAGCAAATTCAACCAAACTTTACAGCAATGATGTATGGAAGGTCCTTAACAAAGATTGCTCATTTCATTCTAATCCGATAAAAACATGGCCACCAGCGCAGAACTTAGGTTTAACATAGAATCCATTTTCAACAACTCCTCTGAAACTGCTGAAGCAAATTCAACCAAACTTTTCTGGAATGATGTACTAAAGGTTCTTTACGAAGATTGCTCATATTATTCCAATTCAACAAAAAACATGGCCGCCAGCAGGGAACATGGTTTAACATTGGCCCTATGGGAAATTTACATAGGACCCTACCGAAAAAATCATATTTTCATCAACTCCTCTAGTGAAACTCCTGAAGAAAATTCAACCAAACTTTACAGAAATGGTGTACTAAATGTCCTTTGCAAATATTTCTCATTTTATACGGATTAGACAAAACCATGGTCGCCAGCACGGAACATAGTTTAACATTGGCCCATGGGAAATTCACATTTTCATCTTCTCCTGTTAAACCTCTGAAGCAAATTCAACCAAACTTTACAGGAATGATGTATGGAAGGTCCTTCACAAAGATTGCTCATTTTTTTAGGATCCGATAAAAAACATGGCCGCCAGCGCGGACTTAGGTTTAACATTGGACCCGATGGGAAAAATCTTATTTTCATCAATTCCTCTGAAACTGCAGAAGCAAATTCAACCAAACTTTACAGAAATGATGTACTAAAAGTCCTTTGCAAATATTGCTTATTTCATTTTAATTCGACAAAAACATGGCCGCCAGCAGGGAACATTGTTTAGCACTGGCCCTATAGGAATTTCACATTTTCAACATCTTCTTTGAAATTATTGAAGTGAATTCAACCAAACTTTGCAGTAATGATGTATGGAAGGTCCTTTGCAAAGATTGCTCATTTTGTTGGGATCTGACCCAAAAAAATGGCTCCCAGCAAGGAACTTGGTTTTAAATTGTACCCCTATATGAAAACATCTTTTTCATCACCTGTGCTGAAATTATTGAATCAAATTCAGTCAAAATAAGATTGCTTATTTTGTTTTGATCTGATAAAAAACCAAGACTGCCAGCACAGAACATATTTTAACATAGGACCCTATGGGATAAAGATTACTTTCATCGCCTGCTTACGTAAGCATTTTGTCAGGTGAGCAATTCAGGCTCAGTGTCTGAGCCTCTAGTATTTCAAAATAAAAACAGTTTGAGATAGATGTTAAGTTTAAATTGCAAAAAAATGTTCAGCATATCAAGATTTACATGCATCGTAAATTTGAAGAAAATCTAAATATTGTTGTAGTAGTTATTGCCCTTGATTGTTCAAATTTTTCATGATTTTGTATTTTGTCTTTAATTTCAAAAACAGTTATAGATAGAAGTTTATAATTCAAAAATGTTCAGTATGTCAAAGACTATATTTTATTGAACATAGTCAAGTTGACCAACCTCATCCATAAATGGGCACCAGCAAGGAACTTATTTAATTGAACATTAATGGAAACATATTAAAAGATCTCCTCTGAAACTACTATGCCAATTGAAATCATTGAAACCTGGTCACAATAGTCCTTGTTTGCCCCCTTAAGTCTGCATTACTTCCAGGATGGCCACCAACGGGGAACATAGTGTAACATTTGATCCTATGGGAAAGCATTCAAAGATCTCCTCTGAAACAACAATGCCAATTGACTGGATCTAAATTTGGTCACATTAGTGCTAAGTTGGTCCCCTTCAAATCAGTGACATAAAGTCTTCACCCTGTCAAAAATGGTTGCAACAAGGAAATAAAGTTCAACTTTGAAGCAAATAACATGAGGGTCTGTTATTCGTTGATCCATTCTGGCAATGGTCATAGTTCAACACCTGTTCCTCAACCAGTTTAAAAAAAGATATATTACCTATTTCAGAAACAAATTTAAGTAATTTTCTTTTCAACAACTGGGCAATCAACAGCGTTCATGTGTGACCATTTATTTACCTAAGTTTACCACTTACACCTAAGTATTAATGAAAAGTTTTCTTTATTGCATAATACGATTCTCTTTGATGAATAAACAACCATACAACAGTACTTGCATATATTTTTATGCAAATTGTAAACAGACAACAGCAGTATTTTAGTGAAATGAAGTATCTGATGTTTCATACAAGAATAATGATATGTCCATATATGAAAGACTTTTTATGACACTGGTTCAAAATTTCTTTGAATGCACAAAAATTCAAAAATTCTCTTTAAAAGTTTACAAAGTCTTAAAAAAAGAAAAAAATACTTTTAAACAAACATCGTTTAGGAGACTTAAAAATTAAAAGAAAACACCCACTGTCATTTTAGAACTTTGCTGAAAAATAACAATTTTGTTAGATGATTTTTTTATGTAAACTTAAACAAATATTTCTACAGAACTTATATAATGGTGTTTGTTTGGATTTATCATGAAGTTGTAGTCTTCATAGTATGGTATGTAAGCAAGTCTTTATAAACCAAACTATTGAAGGAAGGGCCTCAGTTTTATACCTAGATAATTTGACAATTCAAATAACAAAATAAATAGAAATGTGTTGTAGATTTCTTCTTTTTCTTATGGAGATATGTATGGTTCTCCTTGACATTTACCCCATCTCTGCTCTTTTTATTTTCCATTTGTTATTTCTAATAATTCTGCTTCATGCATATAAAATCTTTTTCTGTACATGTAGCACAATCTGGATTCCCAATAAATTGCAGACCCAAACTTGGAATTTTTTTAGTTGTCTTTTCTCTGAAAAAAAAACTCGAAAATTTTGTTTTAAAAAATGTAAGGTATTTCTATATTCACATTGCCCCTTTACCCTATTGTATCTTCTTTTTTGCATTTAAACTTTGCTGTATATACAGAACATTTTCTAAGGTTATACATTTATTGATGTTATAACCCCTCTGACCCAATTCTGAATATGCCTTGTATTGTGATAGAAAAAAAAATCATATAAATTTGAAAAATGTTTTTATTAATCTTTTTAAACCCTCTATATATTTCACCAATTTGTATAACAAATATATATAATAAAACTAATACTTAAGTAACAACAACAATCTGTTGGATGCAGTAACGACTTTTATTTGGTCAACCAGTTTCTGGCCTTTACGGCCGTCATCGGAGCCAACAAATATATATGTTTAAAAAAACAATATTTAAATATTTACATATATACAAAAGTTATCATTCTAGTCTCCTAGATAGATGTAAAGGAAAATTTATTTGTAAAAGAGGATATCTGGATATCATGTAAATAAATGAACAGCTGTTGATTGCCCAGTTGTTGAAAATTGCTTCACTTTATTTCTGAAATAGGTAGTATCTTTTCGTCAAATTGATTGAGGAACAGGTGTTAAACTATGACCATGGCCAAAATGGATCGACCGTAACATACTTGAAAATAAGACCCTTTCCTTTATTATTGAGGTTATTTGGACTGTACATGTCAGCCATGGCCCAGGTGGGCAATACAGGAATGGTGTACTAAGGGACCGACCATTTAACCTGAAAGGGGGGGGGGTTATGGTTTTTTTTTTCTGGACAGAAACAAATTATTTATTTTCTGCACGGGTATCAACAAAATATTTTTTTTTCAAAATTAACATTATTTTTTAGGGAAGAAAGCCTCATTCAGAATTTTTTTTTTCATCATTTTGGCAGCCAAAATATTTTTTTCACATTAAATCAGATCCAAAATATTTTTTTAGAAAAAAACCATAGCCCCCCTTCAAGTTAAATGGTCCGTCCCTAAAGGTCCTTAACAATGATAGCTCATTTCATTCCTATCCAATAAAAACGTGGCCGCCAGCACGGAAACATAGTTTGACCGATGCCACTGCTGGTGGACCAGAGGTCCCCGAGGGAATTCACCAGTCCAAGAGATATCTTTGGGTAGATCCAGAGTTTGTTATCGGACTGACTAACACCGACTGTGACAAAACCGGACTTTTCACTGGCAGTGTGGCGGATGCCACGCGTGGAACAGATCATGCTTACCTTTCCGGAGCACTTGATGATACCTCAGTTTTTATAGGGGTTCACACTGCTAGTGCTTTAGTTTTATGACGTTCTTGTTCTTTTTTGTTTATTTGTTTTGTCTTTGTCATACTGTCTCAATTCGTGTTGCTGTGAATTGCTGTGATTTTGGATTTATGGTTTTAGAATTTCCCCTTTCCTCGTTCTTGCTTCGGTATTCGGTTGCCGATGTATCCAATAGCCAGACTTGTCTGGCACGAAAATTTACCTAGCGATTTATATAAATTAACTGTTTTATCAAAATTCTAACCCCTTAAAAATACTACGGCTTCAATCCGTGTATGGCACTCGGTGGATGTCCTTAGTACTAGATTTGGCTTCCTATTTCGGTATTTTGGTAATTTTGGTAATGAGTACTTCTTTGTTTACAATTTTTCGATTATGGCTTTCCATATCATTTGATTTTGATGCTGCTGATGAGAGGTTACTCCTTGAAACACGTGTACAGCATAACTAAATTTACTGTTCGTTTTTGCAACTTTGGTATTCAGTTTGTATTTTGACATAGGACCCTATGGGAAAATCACATTTTCATCTTCTCTGAAATCAATGGAGCAAATTTAAACAAACTTTATAGGAATGGTGTACCAAAGGTCCTTAACAAAGATTGCTCATTTCATTCCTATCCGATAAAAAACATGGCAGCCAGCAAGGAACATAGTTTAACATTGGACCTTATGGGAGAATAACATTTTTAGCTCACCTAACCCAAAGGGTCAGTGTGAGCTATTGCCATCACTTGGCGTCCGTCACCCGTCGTCCGTCCGTCGTCCGTTAACGTTTCACATTTTCATCTTCTCCTATGAAACCACTGAAGCAAATTCAACCAAAATTTACAGGAATGATGTTCTAAAGGTTTTTTTACAAAGATTGCTCATTTCGTTCTGTTCTGATAAAGACATGACCGACAGCGCAGAACTTAAGTTTAATATTGGACCCTATGGAAAAAGTCTTATTTTCATCAATTCCTCTAAAACCATTGAAGCAAATTCAACCAAACTTTACAGGAACGATGTACTAAAGACCACTAAAGGTCCTTAACAGAGACTGCTCATTCCAGTCGGATTTGATAAAAAAACGTGGCCGCCCGCACGGAACATAGTTTAACATTGGACATCTAAGGGAAAATCATTTTCATCTTCTCCACTGAAACAGCTAAAGCGAATTCGACCAAACATTACAGGGATCATGTACTAAAGGTTTTTTACAAAGATTGCTCATTTCGTTCCGATCCGATAAATAACATGGCCGCCAGCACAGAACTTAGGTTCCTATGGTAAAAATATCATTTTCATCCATTCCTCTGAAACCATTGAAGCAAATTCAATCAAACTTTACAGGGACGATGCAATAAATGTCCCTAACAAAGATTGCTCACTTCAGTCGGATCTGATAAAAAAAAACGTGACAGCCAGCACGGAACATAGTTTAACATTGGACCCTAAGGGAAAATCATTTTCATCTTCTCCACTGAAACAGCTAAAGCAAATTCAACCAAACTTTATAGAAATGATGTACTAAAGGTCCTTAACAATGATTGCTCATTTCATTCCGATCCGATAAAATACGTGGCCGCCAGCACGGAACATAGTTTAACATTGGACCCTATGGGGAAATAAAAATTCATCTCCTCTGAAACAGCCAAAGCAAATTCAACAAAACTTTACAGGAATGATGTATTAAAGGTCCTTAACAAAGACCTGGCAAAGATTGCTTATTTCATTCCGATCCAAAAAAAAAACATGGCCGCCAGCACGGAACATAGTTTAACATTAGACCCTTTGTGAATATCATATTTTCATCTTCTCTTCTGAACCAATGCAGCAAATTCAACCAAACTTTACAGGAATTATGTACTAAAGTTCCTAAACAAAGACTGCTTATTTCATTCTGATCCAATGAAAAACATGGCCGCCACCACGGAACATAGTTTAACATTGGACCCTATTGGAAAATCAAATTTTCATCTTCTTCTTTGAAACTTCCGAAGTAAATTTAATTAAACTTTACCGGAATGATGTACTAGAGGTCTTTTACAAAGATTGTTCATTTTGATCGAATTGACAGCACGGAACGTACCGGTAGGTTTTACATTGGACTTTATGGGAAAAATCACATTTTTTCATCTTCTCTGAAACTATTGAAGTAAATCTAACTAAACTGTATTGGAATGGTGTATAGAAGGTCCTTTACATAGTTTACTCATTTCAATAGGACAAAAAACATGGGTGCTAATGGAGAACATAGCTAAACATTAGTCCCTATTGGTAAAAAACATCATTTTTTGGTTATGCATGGCATAGAAGTATTTTGTCAGGTGAGCGATACAGGCTCAGTCTCTGAGCCTCTAGTTTTAAACTGGACCCTATCGAAAAAATTTTCATTTTCATCGTCTGCTCTGAAAGTGTTGAAACAAATTTACCCAAACGGTACTGAAGCTTCTTTTCGAAGATTGCTCATTTTGTTAAGATTTTACAAAAGCGGGTGTAGGACAGTTTAACATCGGACCCCAAGGGAAAATCAAATGTTATGTCTTCTCATACCCTTGGAGAAACATTAATCAAAATTTACAAGATCATGAATGGGGGGGGGGGGGGCTCTTTTTTACTAGACTGATGAAATGAACATGCAGCTACGCAAAGAGCAGTACGTTGAGAAGGCGTATAAGATGTATTAAATTTTAATTTGTCCAAAGAAAATTTGACACAAAATGTCTTTTGACATATAAAGATGCAATGTCTTTATAAACCACCCATACCTCTTCTCCAGTAAAAGAAGGTACTAAGCTCATCTCTTTGCGTAGTATAGTCTCTATTTATTCATTGTCAAAATTTATACACACGATAAATGTTTTAAATACACAAGGATTAGCATTAAAAATCCTCTTTCTTATTTTTATCACATGTGGAATGTGTAAAATCCAGACCGCATCCAACGGGGTCTCGATGGTGTCCCTTTCCCGAAATCCTGTCAAATTTTCCTTACTTTTCCGTTTCTCGAGCGGGAAAATATTTTACAAAGACTCTTAAAGAGGCCATCTTTTCCCGTTTCATGGCTTTTTCAATGGTTCCCGCTTCACGCTCGAAATCCTTTCCCGTTTCAACGTACACTTTTTGCCATGATTCCGTTTCTAGCTTATTTAAAAATACCAATCCCGCTTCCCGCTTATACCCCATCGAGACCCGCTCCAACAGTAGCATCCATTGCAACTGCTATTCAAAATATATAATACATACTAAAAGACATTGTTGTAGCTTTGTTCAACATCATAGCAATAAATCCGTTTAAACCGCTGAAGCAGGGGCATGTATAAGGTAGGAGTAAAGTAAGTGAGAACCGAACCGTCAGTCAAAGAACGAACAATCCATGGACAAAGGCAACATCGGAAACACTAAGAAACAAGGACACCACTTGAGTACGGGACAAAAAAGAAAAACGAAGACACACATACAGATGAACAACACGGACCCAATAAAAACCATGGGTGAGATCAGGTGTACCGGTAGAGTAAGCATCTCCTGCTTCTTATATGACTCCCGCCGTGTTGAACATGTCAACTCCGGAAGTAAAGTCCAATCCGATAGAGTAAAACAAACTTTAGTTGTGGAGGGAAAGATCTGTTGTCATCTGGGAAACAGATATCCAGTAACAATCGACAAGATCATGATGTCGGCTGTAAAGCTTAGATCATTTTTGAAGGCCTCATGGTGAGTTCAAGATAAAGAGAACCAACAAAAGCATGTTTCCATTGCTTGGCTTTAGAGGTTTTGCCTCTTTTATACTTGCTAAATATATTTTGTTTTTAGCTCACCTGATCCAAAGGGTCAGTGTCTATTGCAATCACTTGTCGTCCGTCGCCAGTCTGTCCGTCGTCGTTCGTCCGTCAACCAAACTTAGAGGAATGATATTTGAAAAGTCCTTTACAAGATTACTAATTTCGTTCCGATCCTTTAAAAAACTTGACCACCATCGTGGAACATAGTTTCACATGGAAAATCATATCTTCATCTTCTCCTATGTAACCACCGAGGCAAAGAATGAATAGAAGTGCATTTTTTTTTTAATTCTATGGGAAAATCTTTCCTTTTGATTATCTACTCCGAAACTATTGAAGCGAATTTAACTAAACTTTATGGGAATTATGTATGGAAGGTCTCTTACAAAGATTGTTCATTTCGGTCAGATGGGGAAAAAGACCACATCGCTGAACATAGATTAACATTTAACCAAAAGGAAAAATCGTATTTTCATTTTTTTTTCTCAAACCAATGTTCGAAAGCAAATTTAGCCAATTTTTACAGGAAATATGTATTGCTCATTATGTACCTATTCGAAAAAAAAACATCACCGCCAGCGCGGAACTTAGTTTAACATTGGACCCTATGGGAAAATCATTTTCATCTTTTCATCCGAAACCATCTAAGCAATACCAATCAAACTGTACAGGATTGGTGTGTGGAAGGTTCTTTACGAAAATTGCTCGTTTCGTTGCGATCCGATAAAACATGGCTGCCTGCACAGGAACATATTTAAACATTGAATCATATGGGAAAATCATACTTTACTGTTTTCCTATCAAGCAAATTTAACCAATTTTTACATGAGTAGTGTATGGAAGGTCCATTACAAAGATTGCTCATTTTTCCGATCCGATGAAAATATGAAAGCCAGCTTGGAAAAGTTTGACATTAGACCATAAGGGAAAATCTTATCTTCATTTTTTATCTGAAACTTCTGAAGCAAACAAAATCAAACTTTACAGGAATGATGTATGGAAGGTCCCTTACAAAGATTCATTTCATTCAGACCAGACAATTAACATAGCCGCCAGTGCTAATCATAGTATAAAATTGGACCATATAATGGGAAAACGTACATTTGCATCCTCTCTGAAGACATTGAAGCAAATTTAACAAAACTTTACAGGAATTTTGTATGGAAGGCCCTTCACCAGGATAGCTTATTTCAACAGGATCAAACATAACTGCCAGTGGAAAACATAGCTTTACTTTAGACTAAATGGGAAAACATTATTAATCATTAGCATAGGCGTGGCTAACAAGCATCTTATTACGTGAACGAATTAAGCTCGGTCTCTGAGCCTCCAATTATTATTACCTTGAATAAGTCAAGTAGCGGGAATAGACTTAATCACTCAAACTTAACAGACTCGGAAGCCGAAGCAGGCGCCTGTCCTTACTTCATGAGGAAAGCTGAAAATTTTTATCGCATATGTGCCAATATTATTAATAATATGGCAACATGACTTTATCGTGTCAGACTAGAATAAGCATTTTTGCAAAGGACCTCTCAAACATCATTTCTGTAAAGTTTAGTTGGATTTGCTTCAGGTGTTTCAAAGAAGATATTCAAAATATGATTTTCCCATAGGGACCATTGTTAAACTTTGTCATTTTTCCGGATCTAACGTAATTAAACAATCTTTATGAGGAGTCTTGCATATATAATTCCAGTGCAGCGTAGTGCCATTTGCTCTCTTGGTCTGAGTGATTTGTTTAGATACAATGTGGCAGTTATGTTTTTATTAGGTCGAAATGTGTATTTTGTAAAGGCCCTTCCGCATATTATATTCCTGTAAAGCTTGATGGAATTTGCCTGGGTGGTTTCAGAGAAAATTTTAATTTAAAAAATGTTAAATATGACCGGAAAAAAAGTTGGACAGATCGACGGACGGACGACCGACACCAAGTGATGGCAATAGGTCACACTGACCCTTTAGGTCAGGTGAGCAAATGAAAAGTTAACTAGAGGCTCAAATACTGGGAATGTATAGCTCAACTGACAAAATGCATCTTAGCATGCCTACATACAGTTGATTAGAGAATTTCTTCTTTCTTGTGGTTTTGCTCATCTCTTGACTTTGTAATATTGTGCTTTGGTCGTTCGGTATTCCTATAAGCCCAGTAGATAAATCAGAAAAATAATGTTTTTCACATCCCTATCCGCTTTATCACATCGCTATCTATCCTAAATTCACAAGACTTGCCTAGTCACATTAATTGGATCTTAGGTTGAAATTGCAGTGAGTGTCGTGATTAAATTTTGTTTTTAGTGTTAGTTTTCGTCAATAGTTTAGGGGACAACCATTTGATTTTCAGGGGAAAAGAGGCTTGGGCGATTTTGTAAATAAATACTTGTATCTTGGTGCTAGTGAAAATAAATAGTCTAATCCTACCTGTTATGAAAATATAATAATTCCATTTTGTTTAAATAACAACAAGAGGAAAGCTGTCACTGTGAAAGCAAACCGGGTTTTCTTTTACATGGACAGTATATCTTACACATGGGTTGACCCTGAATATTTGAAATGCACTTCTAATTTTCATTAATTTTCAATGTTAGACCTTCCACCAAAGTAGCCTATTTCTGAAAGTTCAGCAACTTGGACTTTAATCAAAAAGGAAAATAAAAGTACTGTGCACACCTCCGATACAGGTACAAATGATCTGCTTTATAAAAACTTCCTGTCTATTAAACTGTAGGAGATTTGTTCTGCACAAATGGGACACCCTATTGGTAAATATTTGACCTGAAAATGACCAAATACAACAACTTATTGGCATTTTTCATCAAAAATCAAAATGATAGTACAATGCACACTTTTGATATATATACAACTGATCGATATGCATAATAAAAACTTTCTGTCTTGGAAACTGTAAAAGATTTGCACTGGACAAATGGGGTATTTGACGTAAAATGACTAAGGTCAACAACTGTTTTTTGGGGCATAAATTATCAAAAGTCAAAACCAAAGTTTGATATATGTACAATTAATCTGCAAAATAAAAACTTCCTATCTCAAATACTGTAGGAGATTTGCTCCGGACAAAGGGGCTACCCTATTGTTAAAAATATGACATAAATGACCAATTTCAACAACTGATATTTTTTACATAAATAATCCAAAATCAAAACCAAAACACCATGTACACCTTTGATATATGTACAATTAATTTGCAAAATAAAAATTTCCTATCTTTAATACTGTAGGAGATTTGCTCCGGACAAAGGGACTACCCTATTGTTAAAAATATGACGTAAAAATGACTAATTTCAACAACTGAAATTTTTTACCTAAATTATCCAAAATCAAAATCAAACACCATGCACACCTTTGATATATGTGCAGTTGATCTGCAAAATAAAAACTTCCTGTCTCAAATACTGTAGGAGATTTGCTCCGGACAAAGGGGCTACCCTATTGTTAAAAATTTGACGCAAAAATGACTAAGGTCAACAACTGATATTATTGATATAAATTATCCAAAATCAAAGTACCATGCACATCTTTGATATATGCACAATTGATCTGCAAAATAAAAACTTCCTATCTAAAATACTGTAGGAGATTTGTTCCGGACAAATAAATAAATACCGAAGTTACTGGGAATAAATGATGTCCCCATTTGGCAGCCGTCCGCCCGCCCGCCTGCCGCCCGCCATTTTCACCATTTTAATAACTGGATTTTCCCGTTAAATGACTAAGTTCAACAACTGTTTTTTAGGGCATAAATTATCAAAAGTCAAAACCAAAGTACCATGCACACCTTTGATATATGTACAATTAATCTGCAAAATAAAAACTTCCTATCAGATTTGCTCCGGACAAAGGGGCTATCCTATTGTTAAAAATTTGACGTAAAAATGACCAATTTCAACAACTGATATTTTTTACATAAATTATCTAAAACCAAAACCAAAGCACCATGCACCCCTTTGATATATGCACAAATTGATCTGCAAAATAAAAACTTCCTGTCTCAAATACTGTAGGAACCGCCAATGTACATCATTTCTGCAAAGTTTGGTTGGAATTGCTTCAGTCGTTTCACAGATGTTAAAATATGATATTCACATAGGGTCAAATGATAAATTATTTTCTGCATTAACTGCTATTCATTTTGTTGGATCTGGCCGAAGTGACCAATCTTTGAAAGGGACCTTCAATACATAATTTCAGTACAATTAAGTTAAAATTACCTCAATGGTTTCAGGGAAGATGGTAATAATTACTTTTTTTCAATTTTTGGTAGATTATTTAACTATGTTCCCACTGGCTGTCATCTAGGATTAGATGCAAACCTGAATTTGGGGCTCAGATGCTAAGCCTGTTTTGCTATACCTGACAAGATGCCTCTAAACCATGTCTATGCTGACGAATAAAATTTTTTTCCCGTAGGGTCTAATGTTAAGCCATGTTTTTGTCATATCAAATTGAAATAAGTGATCTTTGTAAAGGACCTTCCAGACGTAATTCCCACTCAGTTAAGTTGCTTCAATGGTTTCAGAGTAGATGCTGAAAATAATATTATCCATAGGGTCCAATGTTAAAATATATTCCACGCTAGTAGCCATGTTTTTAACTGATTGGAATGAAATAGGAATTGTTGCATCTTTTTGTTACGTTTGGTTGAATTTACTTCAGGGGTTTCAGATGAAAAGATCAGAATCTGATTTTCCAATAGGGTCCAATATTAAACATGTTCTGCACTAGCGACCCTGTTTTTTCCTGGATTGGGACGTAATGAGCAATCTTTGTAGAGAACATTCCATACATCACTCCTGTAAAGTTTGGTTGAATTTGCTATAGTGGTTTCATATGTGAAGGGTCAAATGTTAGATATATTAAGTACTTGAAGCCATTTTTTTCTGTTTTGGTTTGTTTATCTTGTTTTTTTTTGTTTTTTTTTTTTTGTTTGTTTGTTTTTTGTTTTGTTTTGTTTTTTTTTTTTTTGTTGTTGTTGTTAAATTTGCCTCAACAGTATCAGAGCAGATGATTTAAAGGAAGAATTTTCCCTAAATTCAAATGTTAAACTATGTTCTGCACTGGCAGCCATGATTTCCGTGGGATAAGAACTTAATGAGAAATCTTTGTAATGGACCTTCAATACATCATTCCTTTCAAGTTGGGTTGATTTTGCTTCATTTTTTCAAAGGAGAATATGTGATTTTCCCAGAGGGTCCAATTTTAAACTATGTTCAGCACTGTTGGGAATTTTTTAATCTGGTTTGAACGAAATGAGCAATCTTTGTAAAGGACTATAGTAAAGTTTGGTTGAATTTGCTTCAGTGGTTTCAGAGAAGATAACTAGAGGCTCACAAAATGCTTCTATACAACCATGCGTGACCAAAAATGATGTTTTTACCAATGGGATGTAATGGTTAGCTATGTTCTCCATTAGCACCCGTGTTTTTGTCTGATCCTATTAAAATGGGTAATTTTTGCAAAAGACCTTCTATACATTTAATTAAATTTGCTTGAATAGTTTCAGAAAAGATTATGAAAAGGGTGGTTTTTCTCATACCTGGCCCCAATGTTTATTTATGTTCTGTACTGGAGGTCATGGTTTTGTCGGATTGAAATAAAATGAGCAATTTTTTTTTTTCTAAAGTACCTTCCGTACATAATTTCTGTAAAGTTTGGTTGAATTTGCTTCAGTGGTTTCAGAGGAAAAGATGAAAATGTAATTTTTCCCATAGGGCCCAATGTTAAACTATGTTCCATGCTGGCGGTCGTCTTCTGTCGGATTGTAACAAAATAAGCAATCTTCGTTATGGACCTTCCTGTAAATGTGATTTTCCCATAGGATCCAATGTTAAACTTTGTTCCATGATGGCAGTCATGTTTTTTATCAGATCTGAATGAAATGAGCAATTTTTGTTAAGGACCTTAAGTATATCATTCCTGTAAAGTTTGGTAGAATTTGCTTTCGTGGTTTCAGGGGAAAAGATGAAAATGTGAATTTCCCATAGGGTTCAATGTCAAACTATGATCCATGCTGCAGTGCTCAAAAGTAATTTTTAAACTCTAGTTGCCCAAATACATTTTTGGGGCCACCAGAATATTCTAAACTGAAAAAATTTGGTTGCCCAAAAAAATTTTTTGGTGGCCAAAACAACTAACGATTGGTGCCAAAACACATTATGCAGTATATGGCAGGAAATGGCGAATATGGCTTTGGACTGCCTTCAAATTTTGGTAGGACTATTTTTCACTTATAAGCATCATTGCTGAAGTCCTCATGGCGACTTCAAGATAAGGAATGGTAATAAGGTTTGTTCAGTTCTGGCCCCGACTAGCTTTGGCTTTGGAGCTGAAGTTCTTTGAAAATTAACAGTCACTGTCATTATAGTGTTCGCCTGAGGACCTTTTAGCGTGAGGGTACCCAAATGCTTTCATCATTACCCCTGCGCTATAAATTTTCCCCAATGCTTTCCAGGCAGATATTTTACTTGATGCTGTATTTCTTGCTAAGGTGCACATACTGAATACACAATAAAGAAACAGTTAAGACACAATGCTTCTGTATTTTATGTAAGATTTCATTATAACTATCATTGATAAGTGACTAAAAACTGTTATAACTGACAAAAATATAACGCCTACATGTGACTCACGTCAAGCTAAATATTTACCCCTACTCTACTGAAAAATCCTGGGGAGACCACTGCATTATATAAAGTATGAGTAGTGTTTTCAAATATGAGCTTAATTTGTAGGAGGCTGAAAAACAGACCATGCTAGCCTTGTATAAAACCCATTGTTGAAATTTAATTTTCTACATCAATCAATATTTGAATATAAAATAAGTTATTTTAAAACATTCGGAGAATGTTTCTGAGATGTAGGATATGTGGAATGCATGTTTGGAAATTATTTCATCATTATTGCTGTACTCAACATTTATAAGATGCTTGGTATGATTTTAAAACAAAAAAAAAATAAATTCAAATTGTGCTAAATTGAAGATGAGACTAATATATTTCACAAGATTGGAAACACACACATTTCTTACAATTTCTGTGTCTTGGCAAATTTATCTGTAAATCGTGATCGTCTTTTTTGGTTTTTAAATCATTTCTCTGTGGGAAACATTTGAAAACTCGTAGGCCCTTACAGCTACATTTTTCTACCCATTTCAAAATAATATGCTTTATTCTTTAGAAAAAAGATTGCTGCATGCCATCGTATTATTTTTTTTTTAATAATTTATTCCAAAGTACAACTCTAAAACTTCGATATTTTTTTAGAAATACACCTCGAAATTTTGCACTTTGTCATGATGTTTACTTGTGTACTTCTTCTATTTTCCAAAATATATTTAATGTTCCAAAAATTATATGATAAATTTTATGATTTTACAATAAAGTATTTGTATTTGTATGATTGAAAAAAAGGTTACTTCGATGCCAAGATATATTTTTCTTTCAATTTCTTTAACATTAAGTTGCAAAATATACACATCGAGAAGTTAAGTTTTTGACCATCCACACCAAAATTTGGATGAAATAACAAAATACCGAACTGGCTGTTAATGAGCGTGGTCAGTCAAGAGAACATAACATTGTAGGTATGAAAATCTTTCTTGCATAATTTATACATAATTGTTATAAAGCTAATGCAAAGAGCTTTATCAGGGTAAAATTTCGTAATATTAGGAGGGATTTTAACATATTAACTAAAAGTTAGCCAATATTGTTTTAACACTCCTAAATTATCATCAATAAATGTTATACAACAACCATGTCCATGATATCCCAACATGCATACCTTTTTATAATGAGGATTTTGTTGTTGTGTGAAAAAAATTTATGTTGTAAATCAGCGGTAAATCAGCTTTTCAGTAATTTTGTGTGAAGTAAATTAAAATTTACAGGCGAAAATCATAGCCAAAACAGAGCTTTTGATTGAGTTATATAAGTCCCAGATTGACGATACTAGATTTTGGTACCACGATTTGTCAGTGATTTCCGTGGATATTAAGTGGACATGTAATAATTGTACTCGCTAGTCTTTATTGTACAAAATAATTAATTGACAAACATAGACAGACAATACAGCTGATTTGACACACGATGCAGCCTTTTTGCAAATATCCCCAAGCCAATCGACAAACTTCGATTGAGTTAAAGAATCTGTTGAAATCGGGTCAAATGTAAAATTAAGCAATGATCGTTGATTTCCGGCAAATTGAATAATGCCGAAAATTAAAGAACCTTAGCAAATGCTTAGTGAGCAAGCTCACATACCCCACGCCCCCACATTTAGGATTTTCCTGCATTATCTCAAAATTATCAAAAAATTGAAATCCAAGTAGTTTGCACATCTCTTACAGATGAACAATCATCCTGTAAAATATCTTAAAACCTGTAGCAGGATTTATCCAGGCAAATTGAGTACCCTGTAAACTTCCTATCTTATAAACTGTAGGAGGAGTTATCCGGACAAATAATGTACCCTATATGCAATATAATGCATAATTAAGGGCTACGCCGAGCGCAGCATGATACGACCGCAGCATGTCGACCACTGAAATTTCAACAAAAGTAGTTTAAAGTGAATGTGGACACAGTAAAGAGCTTGACACAATAATTAGATGGACACGAAAAGAAGCTAGACACAGTTATTAGCTAGAAACAAAATAGGGAAAAAACCCTTTTGATTACTTACTGATAAAAAACCGTAAGAGCTATGCAAAATATGTACTATCAACTAAAACTTTACATCCATAGAAATTCAAAGAAAAAATCCATCGAAATCTGATGAAAAATAAAGATATGCCACTTTCAGAAAAATTGCAATTTTGGCCCCTTTGACCCCTTGTAGCTCCGAAACAGTAAGAGCTACAAAAAATCCGTT
>MJUU01042996.1:44274-55289 GCA_002080025.1 Modiolus philippinarum
AACAAGTTATCAAAAATCTAATAGCTGAGCGCTATATTAATTTTTCACAAGGAATCCATTAAAAAAAACTGCATCAAAATCAGACTTAAAATGAAAAATTTATTTTTTTGGAGATTTGCCCCTGTTGGGCCCTGGACATTTATCTCGTGAGCGGTACATGCTACGTGAAATCCGTTGGCATACCCCAGATTGGAAATTTCCTCAGGAGCACACTGAAAGAAACCTCATCAAAATCCGATTAATAATAAAGATTCTACAGACAAACATGTGAAAACACCCAATTTAACCCTTTTTGGCCCCTTTTTTAAAAACGGGTGGGGCCAAATTGACCAAAACTAAGCCAAGCCTTCCTTTTGTACCAAAAAACATTATGTTAAAATTTCATAAGGATTGATCTACTGGAACTTAAGTTATTGACCAAAAACTAAAGTGTCTACAGACGACGACAACGACGACGACAACGACAGCACCATACAAAATTTTGCAGTCGTATAAAAACAATATGGTGTCAACAAAAGTATCTCGAAGCGACATACCAGACAAGTCCAATTCAATATTTTAACGGAATCTTGAAGGAAAATATGTCCTTTCATTCCACAATAGCCCATATTGTAGATATTCTATTTCAAATGTTATTTTAGCAGAACGAGGCATGGCCATGGGTACCTAAAAAAATCCTGAATAGTAGATCCATATATGATTGATAAGTGATTCAAAGGCAGGCAATATCAAAATTTATATATTTGGCTTCAAATTATAAAGGGAATTAGTAAACCCTAATAAGGGGGCATCATATTGTAAACATAAATTTTGTCCCAAAGAAAAGTGTCCCTAACAGTAACAGACATATCGAAAACTGCCTGACCGAAGGACAAATCAGGCAAAACATGAGTCAGTCTGGCAAAAATTATCAGCCAACAGGATAGAATGTCAAGTAAAAAATTGACATTGCCTATATGTGATGAAACTGTAAGTCCTATAAATTTATATCTTCGGTCTGGCAGCTTTTCCTCATTTGCATGACCGAATGTCCTGCAAGGCCTCTAAACTTTCCGATTTGTCTAGATAGATAGTTTTATTGAGATTAAATATCAACATAAATTACAACACAGTACATTTTCATTACACACAACAACAAATATACTGATAAGACACATGTAAGATAATTCTAATATGACTCTCTTCTTTCGCTTTGGAAACAAAGCTATGTTCTAATTCCAACTATATTTTTTAGCACGTGTGTATATCTTTTTACAAAAGGACATTCATTATGTACAATTTCATTTTATACACTTAATATTCATTTTTTTTGTGTAAGTAAAGTTTTAAATAATGAATCACCCAAAAATCCACATAAATAATGACAATAATAGAAATTTACAACAGTTACCAAATTTAAGACTCGGAACTGAAATTGACATAAGCGTAACCTAGCAACGAATCTGTTGTTGTTATGAAATCGTATCTATGTTGAATATCATGGTCTTCGATTTAAATATACAATTTTCAATTTTTAATGTTAATACAATTATAAATATGAGATTTATTTTTTTCTTTTTTTTTTGCTGTCAAAAATGACATAACTAAGCAGTCATATAAATCAGAAATACAATTAGCTCACACATATACCCGCTTTGATTTTAAAATACCTGTATTTTATATGTTTTATAACAGATTATTTGTGTATTAATTCATAAGCGTATGATCCACTTGTATTAATGAAACAACTAATATAGTTTCTCTATGTTCATTTATGTGTGTTTGTATGCAATTTTCCGACATATTTCAATTCTAGTGCAAACCCAATATTGCTCTCTAAGAGCCGCTTCGAATGTTCAAAACTCTTGTTAAATATATTAGAATCGAAATAGATTATTGCAATTGGGCTCTATGCAATTTAGAACATGGTCAGACCTTATATTTGTCTTCATTTTATACCTCGCTATTGCTCGGTATAAAATATTGACAAATATAATATCTGCCCATGTTCTAATTCGCAGAGAGCCCCCTTGCAACAATCTATTTCTTAATTAATATATATCCCTGTGTATCGATAAATCGGTCACCTAAGAATTTTTGGAATTTTTTTTCTTCCATTTTAAGTTTTTCTCTCTATATCTTTTGAATATAAAAAGTTGAAAACTTCAGGCGTGTTGTTGCCGTTTCAGAAAAGGTGTGCTAGTTGTTGACTTTTGACCTACATACTCGGCATGCAAATAAACAATGGCAGATTTATTATGTATCATAAGATCGGTCACATGGCTTTTGCAGGTTTTCAGAAAAAATTGGCCGAGCTTATTGAAATATTTTTGTTGGAATAAAAACTTTAGTTCTTTTGTTTGCTTTGCTGACCGTTTTCATTTACAAAAAATATCCTGACAGTATTAAAAATTATTTTAAAGATACAGTACAGCCAGAGACATACCATGATAAATCACTGTGATAGACATATCACTTTAAATTTTCAAATAACTATATCTTTTTTCCTGATTGATCTATCCACACAATTTCTTTTGCATGTAAATTGGTAGACTGCATCACTCTAAATGCAAAGAAAATCATGTATTTAGCTCAAACATGATAAATTTACACATTTTACTGAGCAGAGTGATATGTCTATCACAGTGATTTATCACGCTAAGTCTCTGGCTGTACTGTAAATCTCCATTTTTGCCTATTGAAATAGCGTTTTAGGAAGTTTTCAGTACATTTTTGCGGAAAAAAATGTAACTTGATGTAAGGTCCTCGGTAATTTCTTTGCTGTAAAATACAACCTGCTTGGTTTTAAAAGGTCAACCGCATAATTGGTGACGTAGAATGGAATGTCAACATAAACAATATTCATGGACAACGCTAAACATGTATTTTCTCAGTTCGTGCTAATTTTTAGCCTTCGAAAGTTGTGTAAAATATGGGCATAGGTGAACATGCAAAATTTGTGCTGATTTTTATTTTTTTATTGAATACACACCTTTCCAAAACTCAACTTTGAATAAGTGCCACACTAATAAGTAATCCTATAGAGACAACTTACAATGAGGACAAAAATGACGTCATCGCGGACTTCACGCGATATATGTAAACAAACCAAATGAGTGACCGAAATAACAATATGACTTATTTCAAGGTATGAAGGGATATCAAAGTTGTCATATAATTTAATTATATCAGTAGGCTACACTTAAAAGTATAATGGTACAGATTGTGTTAGAAATCAAATTTTGACCAACGCCTGAAGTTTTCAACTTTTTATATTCAAAAGATATAGAGAGAAAAACTTGACCAAAAGTTATATTTAACCAAGGATATCCCATGAAAGCTTGAAGGCTTATTTCCAATGGGGTCCCCAGATGTCAAATTAACTTAAGATTAAAATATAAAATTTAACAAACAATCGGTTCAAGACTCAGTTCAAGACTTAGGCAATGTCTGACTAATCATGCTAAATGATATTCTTTATGATAAATTTATTCTTTTAGGATAAAATATCACTGATATCCTATCTCTGGAGACTATTTTCCTGTGTTAATATGTTCCATAAGATTCTACGTGTATTTGTGTGTCCATAGGATACTATTTATGTAATATTTCTGCAAGATTATCCCATGGGACTGTATTTTAGTTAATATATCTTGCTTCTGCTTCTGCCTCTTAATGACCACCATCAACTATTTGATTGTACGTACTGTCATGTTTAGTGCAAGCGCAAAATTTTAAAATACTGTCATAAGACAGCAGTATATACAATTAAAACTATGTACACTTGTTTGCATCTTATACAGTTGCCTCCAGTGTAGCCACTCCTGACTTGAAAGTGGTTATCGATGACACTGATACTACGTCTGGAGGTAATGCGTTCCAATCCCTGATGGTTCTGGGAAAGAAGGAAAATTTCCAGTAGTCACAGTTGGTATTTGGTATTTGGAACGATAGTTGGTGCATGTTCCTCGTAAGACGGGCTGGTGGTATTAGTCTGTTTTCTGTTGAGATGACTACCTCATTGTTATTGATTTTGTACAGCATGACTAATCTAGATTCTTTTCTACGTTGTTCTAGGCTCTTCCATTTTTGATGTTCTAGCATATCATTTACGCTTGATCTATTGCCATGCTTGTTACAGACGTATCTGGCTCCTCTCCGTTGGACCATCTTTATGGTGTTAATATCCTTTTGGGTATATGGATCCCATACTGTTGAGGCCAAAAAAAAAATATATGTGTGTTTCCGGTTACAAGGTATTTGAAAATAGGGTCGGTAGGTCGGCAAAAAGTTTTTTTTTTGCTTCGTATTTTTCGTCCGTTGCATTGTATGTTTGTCATTGCCGTATTTCCGGTGTTTAGTCATACCGCTAAAACAGGAAGTGTAAATCAGACGAGTAAAAATGGCGGATTTGACGACAGGAGTCGGGAATCCTGTTGATTTTAACGATTCTTCGTGCATTTTCTGATGAATAATGCTAGCGGTTGTGGAAAAAGACTCATCTGAGTGGTGTTGCTTCCAACAAAACGGAAGACTACCGCTTAAACGATCGAGGTCACACAAGAACATTTTGAAGTATAAAAAAAAAAACGTTAGGGTCGGAAGGAAAAATTAGGGTCGGTCGGGTAACCGGAAACACACATATTTTTTTTTTTGGCCTGATGCATACTCAACTATAGGTCTAACTAGTGAGTTGTATGCATTTTGTTTAGTGGTAGTTGATCCAATGTTTAGGTTTCTTTGTAGAAAACCAAGAGTCTTGTTGGCTTCCCCACTGATGTTGTTGATGTGGTTCGTCCAGCAAAGGTCAGATGTTATGAGACAGCCAAGATATTTAGCATTATCCACTGATATAGGAGTTTGCCCATTTCCATTTTCTCTCCCATATACCTAGTTTGTTGAGGTCTGATTGATGGTCTTAAGGCATCAGCTGTTGATGTTATTGTCATGTAGGCTATGGTGTCGTCGGCAAATAGTCTGACTGTTGATTTGAGGCCAGCCAGCATGTCATTTATGTAAAACAGGAACAGTGATGGTCCAAGTACTGAGCCCTGGGGCATGCCGAAGTCTACGTTGATGTAGGTGGATTTTTCTCCATCGACGACAACTGCTTGTGTCCTGTCAGTTATGAAGCTCTGTATCCAACTGTGTTTTTCCATGGATACTATTGTGATCTAATTTATGGCAGAGGAGGCTGCGACTGACCTTATCAAAAGCTTTGGAGAAGTCCATAATGAGGACGTCGCTCTGTTTCCCAGTAGACGTTGTAGTGGTTAATTCATCAATGAATTCGATAAGCTGTGTTTCACATGATCTCTTACTCCTGAAGCCATGTTGTAAGGAATACAGGATATTGTTATTATCTGCATGTTTCATGATGTGACTTGTTATTGTGTGTTCCATCAGTTTACAGTATATACATGTACATGTAAGCGAGATAGGTCGACAATTCTCTCCTTTGTGACAGTCTCCTTTTTTAATTTACTAGGCTGACATTTGCTGATCTCCAGTCTGATGGAACTTCTACTGTTTCTAGTGATTTCTTGTTACAGGACGAGCCAGAAAAAAAACAACCGTTTTAGGGATAAAGTGAAGAATATGAACACAATACTAGTACTACCAGTATTGTACAATACTGGTAGAAAATTTTATACCAGTATTTTATTCAACAATACCGGAATACTAGTATTGTATTGATTGCAATACTAGTTGTACCAGTATTGTGAAAAATACAATACTAGTTGTACCAGTATTGTGTTGCTTACAATACTAGTTGTACCAGTATTGTGTTGCTTACAATACTAGTTGTACCAGTATTGTGTTATGTACAATACTAGTTGTACCAGTATTGTATTGTGGACAATACCGGTAATTCCAGTATAGTATATTTTCACAATACTAGTTCTACCAGTATTGTGTTTTTTTTACAATACTGGTATAACTGGAATTTCATTGTGAACAAAACTGGTAATACCAGTAATGTTACTGTTTTGCAATTCTTTTATTATAAGTACATGTATGTTGTTGACAATACTGGTCACATTCTACATGTTGCAAATCGTTTATGCAAGGGTTTATGAGAGTAGTATAAGTGATTGTTTCAAGTCTATTTTCTCCTCATTTCTGAACCCAAATAAGCAGGGTTTCCGTTATTTATGAATACAAATTATCAGTTTAAATTCATAATTTTGCATGATATTGAAATAATTTTATTGCAAAATCTTTAGTTGATTGATTCATATCTTGGGTTGTAACATTTGTTCCATTTGATTACAAAAAAAAACTATTTTGAAACAGAAAAAACAAATAGCACACATAACCAGATAACACATTATCCATAATACTAGTTAAAACAGCTGTGTCTGCAATACTGGAAATACCAGTATTTTCCAGTACTGTGAAAGTCCTATTGTTCGTGGGGTTCCAATTTTCGTGGATTTCGTGGTTCACTTAAACCACGAAATTAAGTTCCCAACGAAATGCATTTTTTCCATAGAGTTTAATGGATAGAATTCTAAACCACGAATTTAAGTGCCCACGGAATGGTGGTTTTTATGAAAACCACGAAAATTGATGTCCACGAATAAAAGTACATCCACAGTATCTGCAATACCACTTATACCAGTATTTTCTAGTATCTTCCAGTCTCTGCAATACTAGTTCTACCAGTATTTTCCAGCATCTTCCAGTATCTGCAATACCAGGTGTACCAGTATTTTCCAGTATCTACAATACTGGTTTACCAGAATTTTCCAGTATCTTCCAGAATTGTACAATACTGGTACACATATTTTACTAGTATTGTACAATACTGGTAGTACTAGTATTAAGATAAGATAAGATAAGATAAATTTTATTTTAAGTCGGTTTAAAAATACAATAAACACAAGCTCACAGGAGCTTTTTCTCCGACAATTTAAAACATATAATTAATGAAATAAAGCATGCAATACAAATACAACAGTAAGCAAGATGGCAAGCATTTAAAATTGTGTTCATATTCTTCACTTTATCCCCGTTTTAGTTTTCTGTCTGAAAAATTTCTCCATACTGGAAAAGATAGCAAAAAAATTCTCACACACAACTAATAAGCAACTTCAAAGTTGAGAGGCGAGACCTCATCAAGGTCATTCAAAAAAATCGTTTCAAACTTGTTTAAATGTTAAGTTGATACTGCGGATAATCTATAGTTCTCGTATATCAACTGTATAGGTATTTCCGTGTTTGATTTCAAGACAAATATCTCTAACTTAACAGCTAATTTCGTAAAAAGTGACAACCTTGTTTCGCCGCTGCTCTCCCTGCCATTCTTTTCTACTGGTATCGTTGTGTAATCATAAAATTTGGGAAACCAGTTTCAAAATATCTGATTACCGAAAACAAGCACTTGGAACAACAAGACATATAACGTACAGCTTAAAATAATTTGTAAGTCAACGAATATAAATGAAACAAAAATGTTTCTTCATGGAGAGTAATAATATTGAACAAAGTATTAGCATTATATTTCAGAGACACAGCCGCCTTCATCAGATGCAAAACAAAAATGTCACTAGATACAGAATAAACAATGTTACGTCACAGATAACGTTAATGATCTTGATACTTTACATTGTTAACAGAATTTGTTAACAGAAAAAAATGCTGATGAATAGAAAAAGATAGAAACGCCAATATACAGTTACTGTTTTATATTAAGACCTTCCTGTTTTGTATTACACATTTTTATAAAAAGGGATTCTCTTGTTTTTCTATATGCTTGATTTTCTTTTCTACTGATTTCTATTCCTACATATTTGAAATTGTCAATCGAATGGCCAGAAGAATTAAAGTGAATAGCAACTGATTTGTCTTTAAATCTTTTTATCAGTACATCGGTTAAGTGATTCTGCATTCTTGTCTTGACCATGGTCTCGGTTTCTCCCACATACACAATGTATTTACAATTAGAGCAATAAATTCCGTACATGAAAGTTATGAAAGGCAATGACAAGAACCATCATAGTAAAAACAAAAAAAAAATAAACGGAAAATGCGGAAGGGATTGTGTTATTTGTGAGAGACGTTATACTGGAGAAGTTAAAACAAAATCTGGAACAATTATTAATTGTAATAGCAACATTCATTGTAGAACATCAAATGTCGCGTACGGAATTTATTGCTCTTAATGTAAATACTAGTACATTGTGCATGTGGAAGAAACCGAGACCATGGTCAAGACAAGAATGCAGAATCACTTAACCGATGTACGGAAAAAAAGATTTAAAGACAATCCAGTGGCCATTCAATTGACAATTTCAAATATGTAAGAATAGAAATCAGTAGAAAAGAAAATCAAGCATAGAGACAAACAAGAGAATCCCTTTTTATAAAAATATGTAATACAAAACAGGAAGGTCTTAATATAAAACAGTAACTGTATATTGGCGTTTCTATCCTTTTCTATTCATCAGCATTTTTTTCTGTTAACAATTTATATAAAGTATCAAGATCAAGATTAACGTTATATATTGTAGGCTGTGACGTAACATTGTTTATTCTGTATCTAGTGACATTTTTGTTTTGCATCTGATGAAGGCGACTGTGTCGCTGAATTAATCAGCTTTCATTATCAATAGCCTGTAACTATCTTCTGTTTTCTTTATGTTGATAACATTTCATATAATTAAACATAGTGTTTATTTCTTTATTTTATTTTTAATTATAATAAGTTTTTCTCTATATATTTTTTTCCTTTTCTATATCACGATCGATCTCTTTGAATGCGCTTAATAAGCTTAATAAATTATTTATTTCTAAGTCTTTAATATTAAGAATTAAATATAAATACATAAACATATGATTTATAAACTTAAATTTTAGGAAAGATTGTGCTTATAAAAATTATGATTTGCTGGTAAAATGATATATACTATTTTTCTATTGTACAATAGGATTAAGTCGCATTACAGTGGCTCACTTTTATGAATTAAAACTGTAAAACATAATAAATATTTTTCTTATATAATTTTGAAAAAAAACTTAGCAAAATATAACTTATATATTTTTCCTAACCCACTGTAATGCAACTTCATCTATTTGACATTTTATATATTTTACGAAAGGATATGGAGTAAATGAACATGAGACCATAACACATATGTCAACTCCAACTAATATTTTGTAAATTGCACACATTGTCCATCTTGTTGGGTGAGGGTTAATATAGGCATAGCCTGTTATCCGATACTTTTGTTTGTAATAATATAAATTTTACAATATTTTGAATTTAATTGAATTGAAAGACCCTTACGTCATGTCATCTTTTCACAATAGTATTACAAGAGGCTTTACCACAACAAAGTCTAATTGGTCTAATGCAAGTCTAGCATAAGTCGTATGTGAATCGTTTAGAGATCGAGAATGGTCGAGTGATAGTCGTGTTTAATCGGATAAATGTCGAGTGGACTTCGTGAGCTAGCTCGATCAATGAATTTTATGACATTGATCGGGATTAAGACAGCATAGTCGAGTTGATCGAGTTGATTTGGTCGGCAGTTGCAAACCTAGCATAAGTTTAGACAACTTGTTGTCATATTTTGACACAAAAACATATACATGAACAATGCATGCGTTTTTTTGGTGATTATATGATATTTTTTAGAGTCGGTTGCTTCCTTGGTATCCTTTCAATTTATAAAATAAAATACTAAAACTAGATGTTGTCGGAAACGACAGCTATCTCCACACTCCCTGTTTGACACAGGTAACAGTTGTTTTACACCCTGGGCATACATTTTTTCAATAGTTTTGAAATCAATTACGCGAGCCTAATACGAACTTGTCCGTGTATCATCAATAGACATTATTATACCTCAGTATATGAACATAACTATTAAAATTTCTAAAATAAAATTACTATTTTTCACCTTTTCCAATTTTGTAACTATTTACCGGTTTCCCGAAATTTTTTCTTGCTTTTCTATTGGATAAAAAATACGATGATTATTCATTGTTTCCAAGTGACAACACATGCAAATTACAGTGAACGCTACTCACTTTGCAGCAGAATAAAATTTGTTGATGAGAAAAGATGTAATTGTTTATGTGTTAATATGAATACATAATTTTAGAAAAAAAATACCAGAAATGAAGAAATATTATTCAAAGATGATTTAAAAATTGTGAATGTTGTGTTTTTTTCTTTGTATAATAGAATACTTATAGACTGTTCATTTGTGAATCCCATTGAATAAAAGTGAAAATGCCCTGAAATCATTGTTTCGAAATGACAACTCTAACCTGCAAATTACAGTGAACACAATTCACTTGGCCGCATATCAATGGGGCGGATTTTTTAGACCTGTAAATTTTCAATGGGGCGGAAAAATGATATATCAATGGGGCGAAAAAAATATGCATCAGNGGGGGGGGGGGGGGGTTACAAAAATAATGTTCTTATTGGTAATATTTGCAATTGATTTAATAATTTATAAATAAAATGTATACCATAAATAATTTAATTGGGGGTTTTGCCTGTATGTAAATACTACAGTTGACATAAAAGGGCTCAATCGCGCATGCCAAGCTCTTGAATAAAGTTTAAAATCGTTCATACATGGTTAAAAGATGTTCTTATGGAGATAGACGTACAAAGTTTAAAACTTGAAACTGTATCTTGGAAAACTAGGAATTATTGTTGAAGGCAGAGAAATTTAATTTGTTTAAATGATTTTGCTGAAGACTATACATTCCGGCAAAGTTCTATTATGAAATATGACAAAATTTCTTGGCGATGTACCTTAAACAGAAAAAAGTATTAAGCTAAGATAAGAACTGACTAGGATTGCACTAGGCTGCTGTCTGGAATTTTAAAACTAACTGATTTAAAAGTAATCTCAGTCATTCTGGACAAGGTAAATCCGCCCCATTGAAACATATTTTCCCGCCCCATTGTTACACATTTTCCCGCCCCATTGATATGCCAATCCGCCCCATCGTGCATCGCCCATTCACTTTGCAGCAGATAAAATTTTGTTGAAGAAAATAGATGCAAT
>MJUU01042998.1:13419-23602 GCA_002080025.1 Modiolus philippinarum
CAGGTCCGTACCTAATCCAAGATGGCCGCCAGCGGGGAACATAGTTTTAACATTGGACCCTATGGAAAAGACATTCAAAGACCTTCTTCTCAAAAACTACCAGTCCAATTGTAACCAAACTTAGTCACAATGGTCCTTAGATGGTCCCTTCCAAAAAAGGTATCCGGCAGGTCTGTACCTCATCCAAGATGGCCGCCAGCGGGAACATAGTTTTAACATTGGACCCTATGGAATATACATTCAAAGATCTTCTTCTCAGAAACTACTAGTCCAATTAGAACCAATCTAAGCCACAATGGTCCTTAGGTGGTCCCACTCAAAAAATGTATCTGGTAGGTCCATACCTCATCCAAGATGGCCCCCATCTGGAACATAGTTTTTACATTGGCCCTATTGATTTTAAGGGGAACCTCTGCCCAAATTTTTGAATTGGTCTGCATGTTTTAATTTCAGCACTATGTATTACTTTAATTATAAGGGGAACCCCTGCCCAAATTTTTTTTAATGGTGTTCTGTTATGGGTTGTAATGGATGGTGGATCTTTCGGTTGCCATGGAAACCAAACAAGAATACTGTAATTTTAGAAAAAAAGTATTCTGCTAAATGTTATTTTTTGTTTTTCCTATTGGAAATGCCTTTTATCTATGGCAGCCATGGTCCAGGTGAGCGATACAGGCTCTTGAGATCCTCTTGTTTTACTCATCTCATCGCAAGGAATCAGTAAATAACATTTTTTCCTTGATTTTTTCCAAAAAAAAATTGTTTGTCACTTCAGGTAAACCCCTTATACAGCTGTTGGCAAAAAACTTTTTTTACATAACTGAAACTACTTGTGACTACCCGTTTTACTCATTTCATCGAAAGGAATAGAAAATTAACATTTTTTCTTGATTTTTTCAAGGAGATTTTTTGTCCCTAAAACAGCTTACTGGAGAAGAAACTTTTTTTTTGTTTCAAATATTTTACCCTACTTGTGATCACTCATATTACTCGTCTCGTCATATTACTCGTTTCTACACTGAAGTGACATAAGTTGTCGAAATGCGCATATGCAGAAATCAAATTCACAGTAACTTCAGTAACTTCGGTATTTAGTTATTTATTACTCGTCTCGTCAAATGGGATAAGAAAATTCCGTGATTACTTGACGTTTTCTTACTTAGCGGGGTAAAATCTTATACCTTATGATTGAAATCTATGAAGGATAAACTTTTTGTTTCAGATATTTGATCCAACAAATGACCTTTCATTTCAAAAGAAAAAACCCAGAAAAGTATTTAATATACATTTACTTTTACTTATTAACCTATTTAAGTTCAACCATCTGGTTAATAAAAGTTTTCCGAAATGGGTATTTTGAAAATGACCCTGTTATCTGTTCTCGGTCTGTAATAATGGCCTTCGGATGTAAAACTATGATCCTATTAATACTTGCAGCCATTTTAATTGGTTGAAAACTTGTTAGATATAATAATTACTGGGGACGATCCCAGGATTTTTGTGACTAATTTGGTTCATATCTGTCTTTGTCATTTCAAAGAAAAAGATAATTTTAATGCCTTTCCCATTTGGTCCGATGGTAAACTGTGGTCCCCAAATGGCAGTCATCTTAGATGCAGTGCAGACATGATTTATAAATTCGATGACCCAGTTTGGTTTCAATTAGCCACGCGGCATCAGATAAGTTCAAACGCAGTAAAGATCACATGGCCTTTTTAGGTAAAACAATTTGGAGTTACGATGCTATGATCAGGTCGGGGGCGACCTGGTACTAAAATAAAATAAATGTTTAATGACCATTATGTTACCATACCTAGTTAATATCAACTTGAAGAATGAAACGATTTCCATGAAGAAGATATTAAAACATTTCCCCGAGTTAATTTATCTTTGATAAGATGCGAACTTTAGGGACATATGTAGAACTTGTAGTTCTAAATACACTGAACACTTTGGCTTGTCAAATTTAACCTACTATATGTTATTCCTATATGGTTCATCAGATTTTTCAAAATTGCAATGGGGAACATTTCTGTGATCATTACAGAACCTCTTTTTTTATAATTTTTAATGTATAAGACAAATATTGCAAAAAAAAGAGAAATGAATAACACCAATAACGAGTTTTCGGATGTTCTTCAAATTGCAGGGCTGGTCTATCTTGCCACGTTTATCTTTTTCTTCTATAGGGTTTTTGATATCTGTAACGGAATTACAGCAATTTAGTCCTGTCTTCTAATTTAAGTAACAGTGCCCATTTTGTTTGGTCTTCGGGAAACTGCATACCCTAGTGATGATTCAAGCAAAGTTTGGTTACAACTGGCCCAGTAGTTTAAGAGGAGAAGAGTTTTTAAATTTTGACGAATTGTCGACGGACGCAAAGTGATTGCAAAAGCTCACTTTCGTGGCCTTTTAGGCCAAGTGAGCTAAAAATCAACAACAAAAGGAAGCAAGAAAAATACAAATGACAAAAAAAAATTGTTTTGCATAATTGATTCATTGATGAAGACATTTATCCTGTCGGTTTATTTGTATCAGTTGAAATCGGCAAATATATCCAAAGTGTTGCTCTAGTAATTAGGTGCCAACTTTTTTTTACAGCAAAGCATAATAATTTTCTAATGATTTGTTTTAAAAAAATGAAGAATTACGTGTATATAGCTTCGGCAGACTTCAACTGAAATCAGATTTTTAAAAAAACACGTTTTAGAGTAACACTTGCAGGTCGGGACATATCATGATAGTACGTTGAGTCTTATTTTATGCTTGTTGATATCACCGTTTACATAACAAGCAAAAAGTATTTTGTCTAACAGGTTTGCATTTACCGATGCTTAACCGATAAGAGGCCCTCTTGCAGCTTTCCGAGTAAAGACGTTTGATTTTCATAAAGACGTCAAGAGAAAAACCCAAATGTTGTTATAATATAGCAAGTAGAGCAAAATGTCAGCTCATTAATACTCGCGTACTCTGTACAAATATTATGAAGTACTTGGAAATAGTTCGATTTGATTATGGTGTAGCAACCATGATGTTTGTAAGGATTTGTACTTGAGGTCTTGCTGGGTTTTCAATAAAAAGTTCCAAATCTGTCTTTGTTTCCATTGATTTATTTACTTTTTACCTTTTTTGGGCCATTTAGGGCTTGCTATATGGTGTGAGGTTCCTCACTGTGTTGAAGACCGTACGGTGACCCCTTGATGCTTTGTTTTGGGTCTTTTTAACCTGGATATGGGATGCTGTCTCCTTGACATTTACCCCATTTCTTTTCTTTTTCATAGTCTAAAATGATTCTCACTTGTTAGTAAAAATGATTGATAAACTGACAACAAACATTGCAAGTTATGTTATAAAAGAAAGGTATATTTGTTCAATTGGGTCGGTCCTTTAAACTTCTTTCGTAACATTTATTGTATAAATTATGTGGAATTGTAAATGTTTGGGGAGTTTTAAAAGGGAAATAACAAGGTTTTGATAGATACACCTTTTAAAGGGAAATAACAAGGTATTGATAAATACACTTTTTAAAGGGAAATAACAAGGTATTTATAGATACACTTTTTAAAGGGAGATAACAAGGTATTGACAGATATACTTTTAAAAGGGAAATAACAATTTATTGATAGGTACACTTTTTAAAGGGAAATAACAAGGTATTGATAGATACACTTTTTAAAGTGAAATAACAATTTATTGATAGATACACTTTTTAAAGTGAAATAACAAGGTATTGATAGATACACTTTTTAAAGGGAAATAACAAGGTATTGATAGATACACTTTTTAAAGTGAAATAACAAGGTACTGATAGATACACTTCTTAAAGTGAAATAACAATGTATTGATAGATACACTTTTAAAAGGGAAAATAACGAGGTATTGATAGATACACTTTTTAAAGTGAAATAACAATGTATTGATAGATGCACTTTTTAAAGGGAAATAACAATGAATTGATAGATACACTTTTTAAAGGGAAAATAACAAGGTATTGATAGATACTCTTTTTAAAGTGAAATAATAATGTATTGATAGATACACTTTTTAAAGGGAAAATAACAATATATTGATAGATAAACTTTTGAAAGTGAAATAACAATGTATTGATGGGAAAATAACAAGGTATTGATATAATGGTCATTGAGACAGCTGTTGTCTGTTCAGTGCAGATCGAATTAAAACATTTTGAAGGCCATGTTCGAAAGATGTTTGAAAGCTGATAGAGGACAAATAACTTACAGGTTCTAAATCGAAAGCCAAAATGAATTGATGATAATTGTATAGACCAAAGAGGATAATTGCTTAATACATAGTAGGAAATACAGAAATATTACGCACTTATAGAAAAGTCACAATTAATAGAAAATGAAAATATGACGATACATGAAATATGGATGCAAAGAAAAGTTTTCCAGAGGAAAAATATTTAGAAGTCACTCAAACTACAATGACTAAAATATGTGAAATATCAAGTCATTTTAAACCCAGTTATTATATTCAAGTTCTCGACGTCAATGCCTATATTCTAGTACTCATTGACAAACACTCGTTGCTCTCTCTATTACATTGAAACATATATCGAGTAGTGATTTTTTCTAGTTTCCATAAACGTCATACACTGGCACTTTTAACTGGACATCTGCAGCTGTTGTATGTTCTTGCCAAGCTGTTAATCGATTCCATTTTCATCCCTGAGAATGAACAGAAGTGAATATTTATAACTTAATTAGATTTTCATTATTTCCATGACGATTTGAAAAACACCACATGCAAAATATTTAAGAAATAAATCATATCGGAAGAAATGATTGAACACAAATAATACAAATGATTTTGCTGGTGTCTACTTTTCAACACAAAATGTTTTCATTGTATATTCATTCCGCGTATTTATTTCATATTAAGGGAGGGGGAAGCAAGACCTTTTCTGTAAATGTGCTGGGGTATTTTCAATTGGTTTTTAAATGTTTTTGTTGAAATAAATCAGTTGTTAACTGTTTTTTGACCTTCTATATTTTTTCCTATTAATTTTTCCTTTTGTGTTTACTGTTAAGGGGAAATAATGAGCTAGCATTGTTCACTGTTAATCATAAGAAAATGTGTTACTTGTTTTGTTTTTATCGCTTCTATCATGGATTTAAATTTACTGTTAACTGTTAATGGTTAACCATCCCTTCATCAAGTTGTATTAGATGTATTTTCCTATAAATACGCATTCATGATCGTTTTTCATACATTTTCTGATGTAACATTATGCCTGTTTGCACACTATTAATATATCCAAATAATTTTTCATGTTTGTTAAGTACAATACACAGAATACACAACTGACAGCCGACAGCGCCATAACTTACAGTATATGGAGTGACATACAGTATCCTCGCTACAATTCAAAATGTTCTATTTCATTAACTATCACTTGTTGTTTTGTTTTTCTTGTTGTGTTTTTTTCCTGGTTCATTTTGTTTTAATTTTGCAGACCTCTACAAAATACCGAAACTACTGTAAATTTACTGTAATTTCTGCATATGGCCATTACAAAGAACTAATGTCTCTTCAGTGTAGATCGAATCACAATATTTGGAAGACCATTAATAAAAAAATGCAAAATCCCAGAACCCGACTCCCTTCCAAAGAAATAAAAATTACCCAAAAGATTTAAATGGAAAGCCATCTTCATGTTCACTAATTAGAAGTGTAAAAGTAAATTAGATCTTGCATATTTCACGGATATGTGTATGATTCTGAATATCAGCTGTTTACCGTATGTTCGAAATCGATTAGTGAATTATCATTGTTTGTGTAAAACACAACATTTTAAAGTCCGTTCCACTTCTTTAGATAATGGAAATTCTCTTCTGCTGACATTAATATTGCATATTTCGGCACCGGATTTTGCATGACTGTGTAAAAATATCATACACTTCTGGAACCACTTTTAATTTGATGATTTCCAATACATATGGAAAGAAAAAATACATTTTAAAAATGCTCCATGCTTTTAAAGGGATGATATTTTCGGCGCACAATTATATAATCAACAAGACTGGACCATTCTGAAATAGGTATTGGCAGGTATTACCTTAAGTGAGATGATAAACAAGTCTCACTTTGGCTTTTACCATGTGCTTGGACCCCCTTTTAATTCAAAAAATATACCCCAACATGTAATTGGAATATGCATGCATTAAACGCAAAAGAAATATTTGAAAGAAACTCTTAATCTACTGCTAATTTCTATTCGGTGTTCACATACAAAAAGTTCGTGGATTATGATGGTTAACCCCGAACGAGTACACCTTGCTATTATCAGGTAGGTCAACTCTTCAAGTTTCTTTGTCACCCTTAAAAAAGAACTGTCCATCGCTTGGAAATTTTCATCTGTTTGAAAGAAATTGTGAAAATGCACATGACTGCAGACTTTTGTGCAGGCCGTAAACGGTTAATTCAACATTTTTCAGTTATGTATGGTCATTCCCGATTTACATACCAAATATAATAAGATTAGTGTAACAATAAAGTTGAAATCGTAAGATTTCTTTTATCTAAAGGATGTGAAACAAACTGGAGTTTTCTATGTATCGTGTGCGTTTTTGTCACATGTACATTCACTCCATATCCTTTCATTTTTCCCATTTAGTGATAACAGTAACATTACACATGTTTGTTGTACTTAAAATCACCTTAAATCTCTGGTTAACCTTTTTTCATGTTTGTTAGACATAATAAACATCAGATTAGAATAGACAACTGACAGCCGACAGCGACAAATTATTAAAAAAAAACAAAAACAAAAACAGGTGTCCTTAATAGTGCAGTATATGGAGAAATATATATTTATTTTACAAATGTATCACTTATGGTAGTCATGATTTGTCTATATTGTCTATATTACAAATCAAGATGGACATGTTTCAATAGATTACATATCAAGATGGACATATTTCAATAGATCGAGAGTTATTGCTGGATTGACGAATAACGAATATTACATTAGATCGGATTTTTTCACTACAATGTGACGGATTTTTAGTGGCGCTTGTACTTCGTCTTCGTCATTTATGTTCTCTGTTTGTATGTGATTCTTAAATTGCCATGTATTCTGGATTTATGATATCTTGTTGTCGCTTCGGTATTCACTGGTATTCGATTGGAAATTTATTTCAGCTTGAAGCATCTACTGGTCACGCTCAGCTATAAGCACCTTTTGACTTCGACTTCATAGAGCTTTCGTTTCATTTGGTGTGTTGAATGTGTCATGATTTAGAAATATTTTCATTTTTGTATTTTTTTTTAATATTTTAGTGTCTTTTTTTGAATATATGATTGTTTAATTATTCCATTTACTTTTTGAAAGGGCAACGGAATGCGTTTTATTTTTAAAGCAAATAAATCTGTATACAGTGATTTTTTATCATAGGATCTCCATTTCGTCTATTGCAAGGGTTTATTTCCTCAAGTATTTTTAGGGTAAATATATACATTTTACGAGCTAGTGTATTGTATAAAAATTTGCAATATGGGTATGGTTTAGGTTTAAAATTGAAAACCAAGTTCCCCAAGTAGCTATTGGATATTCTAGTTGATCAGAGACATATAAAACGTATTTAAATGTCTCTGAGTTGATGCATTTGTGTAACGTTTCAGTTAAGGATAAGAGCTAAAGAACCATCTTCATCCGATTTACCGAAATGAACTAGTATTTAAAAAAACAACTGATGCACAACATTACTTGACACTTGACAATAATGAAGATAATTCAAATGATTTCTGATCATGTTATTCACCTTCTCTTATCACCCAACTTTTCTCTATTCAACAATGTCATCAATAATCCTCTTTCATTATTACCGTTATCTGAAAATAGTAAAAAAGAACGGATTGTCATACATTGTAAAATTTAAATATTTACACCACAGTCTTTGAATTTTTTACGAATTCGTAAAAGTTTAAAATATAATTCTAAAAGGATGCTGGACGTGAGATTCGTATTATATATATTGAGCTTATATTGAAGAATTGTCATATATTTAACATCAACGCGCCACCTTTTAAATATCAACACAAAAACTTAAAGTTACGAAATACAATTTGAATCAGTAAACAAGAAAAGTACTTCATAGATATAATCTGAAACGAAAGATATTAGGAAAAACCTACAATGACAGAAAATTACAATCAAAGGCTAGATTCGACTGCAATAGAAAAACTAAAATGAAATACAAGAGACAAACGTAATACCGATGGAAACTCGGGAAACCGCACTTGGTACCGGCAAAAGCAAAAGCTAGCCGTAGGGATAAATCGATATATGGATACCAAACGTCCCTTTTTCCATCCCTTTTCCCTACTGTAATGATAAACACACAAAATAAAACGCAATGTAGGAAGATTAATATCTGTAAGGCCACTACCTCGAAAAAGAAAAGGATTGGACAAAACGTTACTAAGAACAAAGGGTCAAAGAGTTCTCGCCGTTAAACTGTTGAGCTTGGTCCAGGATTGGGATAATACCCGCCAACATCGCCAACGTTCGCCAACGCCGCCAACATTTTTCGAACAGCCCCTTTCGCTAATGTCGCCAACGCCGCCAACATAGTTCGAACTCAACCCCTGTCGCCAACGTCGCCAATGCCGCCAACATTGTTCGAACACAACCCCTGTCACCAACGTCGCCAATGCCGCCAACATTGTTCGAACACAACCCCTGTCGCCAACGTCGCCAACATTGTTCGAACACAACCCCTGTCGCCAATGTCGCCAACGCTGCCAACATTGTTCGAACACATCCCCTGTCGCCAACACCGCCAACATTGTTCGAACACAACCCCTGTCACCAATGTCGCCAACATTGTTCGAACACAACCCCTGTCGTCAATGCTGCCAACATTGTTCGAACACAACCCCATAATTTGCTCTTTTATGGTATAAAAAGCAAAATAAATATATAATGTGAGAAAAATCATAAATATTGTATTAAAAAGACTTAAAATAGAGGAAAGTAACCCATATTTTTAGATGATTTCCAAATCTGATAGTGATTAAATCATGAATGAAGAAAAAAATAGAAGTTATGGTTGCAACTTTTTATCTGATTTGGTCTTTCATTGTGTGGAAAGGGAATAAAATATATAAAATAAATAAAACAATGAAGATTTTGATTGAAAAAGTTACAATTTTGTAGTTTTACCAATTTTTATAGTTAGTTATCCAATATCGATGATTTCTAAATCCATACACTAGAGAAATGCAAAAACAAAATTATATCTGCAACTATTTATTTGATTTGGTCTTTTATTGTGTGAATAGTAAATAAAATGTAGAATGTTGGTAAAAGAATTAAGATTTTGTTTAAAAGAGTTACAATTTTGAAGAATAATCAATTTTTATAGTTGTTTATCGCATACCCATAATATGTATAAATCCATTTACATCATGAACATATGTACTAAAGGAATGAAGAAACAAAATTAAAATCATATAGGCAACTATTTATTGAATTTAGTATTTTCTGGCATGAAAAGTACATAAAATATATCAAGTAGGTAGAACAATAAAGGTTTGTTCAAAAAGTTAACAATTTTGAAGAATAAACAATTTTTATAGTTGGTTATCCCATACCGATAATGTCTAAATCGATATATAGTACATGTTCTATGGTAATGCAAAAACCTGAAATTATATTGGCAATGGTCTTTTATGGTGTGAAAAGTACATAAATTGTATAAAGTGGGTATAACAATTAAGATTTTCTTTGAAAAGGTTACAATTTTGAAGAATGACCAATTTTTATAGTTGGTTATCCCATACCGATTATGTCTAAATCCATATACATGTTCTATGGCAATGCAAAAAATTGAAATTATATTGCAATTATTTATTAAATTTGGTCTTTTATGGTGGGAAAAGTAAATAACATGTACAAATTTGGTACAACAATTAAGATTTTCTTTAAAAAGGTTACAATTTTGAAGAATAAACAATTTTTATAGTTGGTTATCCCATACCATAATATCTAAATCGATATATAGTACATGTTCTATGGTAATGCAAAAAAATTGAAATTATATTGGCAATTATTTATTAAATTTGGTCTTTTAGGGTGTGAAAAGTAAATAAAATGTATAAAGTGGGTATAACAATTAAGATTTTCTTCAAAAATATTACAATTTTGAAGAATGAC